>LPNX010797885.1:75229-159343 GCA_001517045.1 Pseudotsuga menziesii
ATTCTGATGAAACCTATGGTATTGTGACAAGGATAGGTGAGGATACCTCAAAACAATGTTTTAGACATAGAGGAGCATTAATTTAGTATATACCGCAGAAATAGTATCATGCATTTCTACATAAGAAATTGGAAAACTAGGGCTTGCTGTTCTGGGAGATTCCCTCCATTGTTTTCAGAAAATGAGTATATTGGACAGCTCACCTTGAATAGGTATATCTTTCTATCCAATCATATTTGAACGATTCCAAGTTTTTAAAATTAGGGTTTCTCTGACAAACACTAGATCAGCCAACTCCAGAACCAGGACAGACACCTCAAATCGGTAAGATCTAATCTTTTGCTATTTTCATTTGAGGTTCTCATTTGAAAGTGATCTATCACATCAGCTTGATGATAAGCTTGGTGAAGTTGACATCTTCCAAGCATGTAAGTATATGATCTCTCAGAAGAAAATGAATTGGACACCTACATAAGTATAGAGGTTCCAGTTCTCGAGGGAGATGAGGTTAAAAGCGTTACACAAGAAGAACTTGGTCAAGGCCAAGAAGATCATTGTTGATTCAATCATGGATCATCGTATACCATAGGTGTCTTCCCTAAAGAAACCTAAATAGATGTTTGATTCCTTGACCAATATATTTGAAGGGAAGAACATAAATTGGAAGATGACTTTGAGAAAACAGTTGAAGAATGTGAAGATCCAGAATGCAGAGACCATGCAGTCATACTTGACAAGGGTATCTCAAATCAAAGAACAACTTGTATAGTATAAGAAGAAGTGGAGAATGCAGAAGTGGTGATAGCCACCTTGAATGATCTCCCAGGATCATGGGATTCATTCATGCAAGGAATGTGTGCCAGAAGGAAGTGATTACTTTCAGTAGACTATGGGATGAAGAAGAAGCTCAACTCATAATAAGAGAAGAGAAGATGGGAGCAACTGAAAATCAAGCTCTCACCATACAAAGAATATCCCTCAAGCAATGAGGAATATGAAGATCTCAACTCTTTAAGAACCTCTTATCCACCTTAGCATTTGGATAAGAAACTATGCTATTATGAATGAAGAAGATGATCAAGTTGAAGGCTCAAGAAGTCTACCCATCAAACAAATAAATATAAGTATTCAATTGTCATTTCATGATATTGTTTTGTTATGCATTTGTTTATATTTAGTTAATGTACTATGCATGATAGAATGTTTGCATTAATGACAGTACACTACTAATATGCATGTGATGGGAAAGTAGCTCATGGTGCTATACAACTCTCCATTGCTACTTATATAGAATGAAACCTCTTTGCTGACATATTGGATTAGTGCACAATATCAATGTTGTCCTATTAGAGATGGAAGTCATCTAGAAAGTTTTTGTGAGGTATGGATGAATGTTGTATTGGATAAAATAGTTGCATAATCATATATCTTGATACAAAAGAATTTTTCATTATGAATATACCTTATGAAATTTTTCTAACCATACAACTAATGCATTTGACTTGTAGGAAAGATCACATAAAATCGCCTACAAGCAAAGAAGGATTAGACTTGTTCTGAAGAACAAGTGATGATAGTTTAAGAGGAAGAATAATATGACGAATGCAGTGACATCATTGATACAAAACCTTCCAGTTATGTATAAGTAACCAAAAAGAAAGGGAAGAATAGTTCAAGAAGAATGATGTCTAGGATGCAGTATCAATACATGAAGGGAAGTTCATAGTTCCATCATGCAGTAGATGGAAACATCATGGGATATAAGGCAAAATTCATAGCACGAGGCTTCTCATGAAAAGAAGGCATAGAATACAAAGATACATTTGGAGCCAGTGGGAGTTGAAATGCATACATGATGAGCTTGATGAAGATCTTAACCTTTGATACAAGGTTGAAGATGAAATTCTATACACTAGATGGATACATAGAATATTAGTATCATTGGAAGCTACTTGTCACTCCGATACATGATGTTTTAGTGCATAGAGTATGAAAGATAGAGGGAGTATGATGCTCTGCTTTAGAGGGAGTGACTACAAAATATCCTAAGGTTCGACATGGTATGACATGATGGACAAATTACAGATGACTCTATGATTCACTGAGAGTAGAGAGGATTCCAACCTTTGCTTCAAGGTTGAAGGTGGAATAACAGTGATGCTCCTGTTATATGTTGATGACTTGTTCCTGATAGAAAAGAGGAACTCATTAAATTTGCAAGAAGAAGACTTGCTGCTGAGTTTGAGATAAAGGAATTGGGGATCATGCACTACGTTCTAGGCATGGAGGTGTGGACAAGGGAAGTATGCAGTAGATATCCTGAAGGGGTTCATGATGATGGACTGCAAGGCCATGACCACACCTATGGCATCGAACCTGAATCTATTGAGTGTTTCTTCATCAAATTTAGTTGATGCCATGATGTATCATCAGATGATTTATTCCTTGATGTACCTGATGAATACGAGACCAGATATTTGATTTTCTATGAACAAATTGAGACATGTTCACCTAATGGTTGCAAAGCATGCAATAAGGTACCTGAAGGGTATAGTTGATTATGGGCTCAAGTATGAGGAAAATTAGAAGATTAACCTAGAGGGTTATGAGGATTCGTATTGGGCATGCAGTGCCATTCATAGGAAGAGCACTTCAAGGTCCTACTTCAATATGGGATCAAGTGTGATCTCTTGGTTTGGAAGGATGGAGTCTTGCATGGCACTAAGTACAAATAATACAAAAGATGTTTCCACTTGCTATTTGGGAGAGAGGATTAGTGAAGCTCTAGTATGCAATCCAAATCGAGATCTCTTGAAAGAGGGAGTTCTAGCATAGTCGGTGAGACATGTTGTATGAGAATAAATCCTGGCGAAGCTCATAGGTTGCTCAGATGTAAACAAACCTGTAGGTTGTCCTCGAACGTAATCCATCCTGGTGAAGCTCATAGCTTATCCTTAAACATAATAAACCCTGACGTGATTCTATGCTAGAAATGGCCAGAGTGAAGTTTGAGTACTTCAGGGAGAAGCTTGGTGTTCTCTAGATCGAGGTTTCCCCCAAGGGGATGTGATGAGTCTGTGAGCCATTCTGCAATGCTAAGAGGATTGGTTCCTTCATTGGTCAGATGTAAGAGCTGAGCCATTCTATTATGGTGAGAGGATGTGTTCCTTCCATGTCAGATATGAGTGTTGAGCCATTCTGATATGACTATAGGATTGGTTCCTACATGATCAAATATAACGGTTATTGCCATTCTCTGAATGGAGGTACCTAGTCATTTACCAGGAATACTCAGTATAGGATTGAGGGCCATTCTGATATGAATATGGGATGTAGTCTCACATGATCAGATATACATGCATGGACATTCTGATGTAATTGAGGGATATGTTCCCACTTGATCAAATATAAGGGATGTTTCCATTCTGTCATGGTGAGAGGATTGGTTCCTTCCATGTCAAATGTGAGTTCTGATCCATTCTGATGTGACTGTAGGATTGGTTCCTACATGATCAAATATAAGGGCTATTTCCATTCTCTGAATGGAGGAACCTGGTCAGTTACCAAGAACCCTCGGTCTAGGATTGAGTGACTTTCTGATGAGTCAACATCAGATGCGAGTGTTGTGCCTTTTCATAGATGATAGTAGTTGTGTCCTATCATGCTGGTGAATGTAAGTGTTGTGCCTTTCTGAAGAGTCAAGGTCAAATGTAAGTGCAATGCCTTTCCACAAATGATAGTAGTTGTGTCCTATTATGCTGGTGGATGTGAGTGCTATGCCTTTTCACAGATGATAGTAGTTATGTACTATCATGTTCGTGAATGTAAGTGCTATGCCTTTATGACATGGTGTTGGAGGTGTTCCTCTCATGGTAAGATGTGAGTGCTAACCATTTTGACTTGGGGTAAGATATAAGCACTAAATAAGACCTACAAGGAGGCTAGGCCTACAACCAGCATGAAAAATGGCTGGATCTGTAGAATTTCCTGTGACGAGAAGAATCATGAGATAGCATCTATGATGATTACCTAGTGATGATCCAGATTGAGTGATGATTCAGGTCCAATAATGATTTCTCCGAGATGATCCATATTGAGTGATGATCCAGATCCAGTAGTGATGATACAGATTGAGTTATGATGTCCCCGTGATGATATAGATCCAGTGATGATGTCCCCATGATGATCCAGATCCGAGATAAATATGACTTGAAGATGAAGATGACTTGAAGATGCAGATGATGAGATGATCCAGAGAAGAATACCAGTGCTAAAAAATTGTGTCGAGAGAATACCTTCCTAGTTAAGAGGGAGTGTTGATGTATATGTAAGTTCAGAATGTATTCACTTGTATGTTTCATGTATTGTACCCCGATGTTTATTCCAGGAAGTATCTGTAATGTAATTGAACCATTTCATGCCCCAAGTTTCCCATCAGGAGGTTCTATAATGTAAACAAGTCATGTCAAGTCATTGTGGCTAACCCTCCTGTTGATCAAGGGTTAAAGTCCCCATAGTTGTGGGTCCCTAGGGTTATTAGAATATCCCAGAGAATCGACCCTAGGTGATTTATTATAAGTTGGGGCAATATTCCCCACCATTGTGTTAACGATAACTCTCCTTATTAGTCGGAGGGGAAAATTCCCCACAAGTTGCAGGGCACTAGGGTTATTAGACTCTCCTAGAGATGTCAGCTTTAGTAAGTAATTTTTAAGTGAGGCCGACATGTTGGAGTGGACATTAAGTGAACAAAAGAATATAAATAGAGAGTGAGCCTCTCTATTTATCACACACACATACTTACTCACTGGGGCACATGAGTGAGAGAGAATTTTCTGGGACAAGAGAGAGACTACTGCTGTCGGGAGATCATCTTTATGTTTTTGGGTTTCACTTTTGGTGTTGATTCTATCTATGAGGAAGTTGCAAGGTTTTCTCCTTTATGGTTTCCCCAAGGAAAATTCTTTGTGTCTCTTGTCACTTGTGTTTATTGCTGTGCATGTTATTCTCTTAGTTAAAGATCATAAGATCATAATGCTAGATTGAATGATAAAAATCTAACATTCTTCATCTTTTATTTCCATTTCTTAACTAGATATTTTGTGGATAACTCTTTCATCACATTGTTTCCTACCTTTGTTTTCCACTTAGAAATTTATTGATTCAACAATTCAATTACTTTTTCTACCTTTATTGATGTAGATCATAGTGATCCCACTTTTGCTTTGAAGAAAAAGGTATTACCAAAGAAATTTCTCTTCATTGCTACTTAGAAGAAATAATTGTCTCTATTGCCAATATGTATGTTGCAATGCCTCACAAGATTGCTAAGGAATAGTTGTCTCTACTGCTTCAATTTTCCCAACTGTAGTTGTATTATGTGAATGAATGTGTGATCACAGATAGAAATCTAGAAAAGAGGTTAACACAGATAAGTTAGACTCGAAGGAGCATGTACATTGAGTTTCATGAGATGGATTAAATTTTTTGTTTATACATAACAACGTTGTATGGAAGCATTGATGAAATGTTTAAACTAGTCTACAAATTATTAAGTATAAGGTGCTAAAGTATTGCAACCAAGAATATATTATGAACATGTTGAAGTAGGTAATTTCTAGTCGAAGTGGAGTGGCCACTTCGATGAGGATTAAGAAAAAAGAGGTAATGACACTTGTAATGAAAAGTTGTTAGGGAAGCTTTTGTTGGGACATTGAATAGTACTTAGAGAAAATAAATGAATGTTCATATGAGACTAATCCCTAAACTAAAACACTTAACCCTTATAAAACATAATACCTATAAAACCTATTCCCAAACCCCTATAAACCCTATCCCTTATCATCGCCAACAATTATCACATCTAACCCTTTATCCATATGAGTCTTAACCATTACAAAATCTATGCATATAATCTCAAACAACTAATAATTATATCTCTTTATACTTATCAAAATTAAATATTTTTAAATTAAATCTTACTTGTAATTTTATATTAAAATTATGTTTTAGTATATATATATATATATATATAATTTTAAATACATATAAATAAATAAATAAAGCATAAAACAATAACAAACAACCTCATCTTTCAATACCTCTATCATGCTATTTTCATTTCATCTTCATGAGAACGCTTCTTCCTCTGTGCATCTCGTTGAGTGACCGTTGAGCTCATTTAGTGATGATCTGAGCAGCTTGGTCGGAGAGTAATATCTGAGACTAAGACCAATACATATTTTATTTTCATATTCATGCACACACTTATTTATTTATGCATCTTGTCGAGTTCCCATGGAGTTCATTCCATGATGATCTCAGCAACTTGGCCATATAATAATATCAGAGACTGAGCTAGAGACTAGACAGTGGAAGCAACGATTTGGACCTGCGAAGACTAAGGAGAGTGGATTGTGGTTGTGTAGTAGAAAAGGAGGTCAATTAGAAAATAAACTGTTAGCCGAGACAATGCATCCAAAAATTATGAGTACCATACCCTAGTCATTTATATTTTAATTTTTTTTAAATTATTTTGCAAATGTCTAGGGTTTCATTTCTGATAGAGGAAAGGCAGAGGCTATGAGAGCAGGTTACCCTCAATTAGCACCCACACAAACAGAGGTAATAGAGGTAAAAATAGAGTTGTATTTGACCCATATCGATATACACTTCCATACCGCATTGCAAAGGATAAATTGACCTAGCAAACAGACCCATCATAAGTGGATGCCAATAGAGGAAGGACAAAGGCTATTGGAGCAAGTTACCCTCATTCAGCACCCACAAAAACATGGGTAATAGGGGTAAAAATAACATGAGAGGCAGAAGTTGAAAACCATAGACGCACCTAGGTGTGAAATTGGGGAGAATGAACACGTACCCTAACCACTCAGGTTTTTACACAAAACTTTGACTATAATTCAAATCATTATAAAATCCATAGGTTAGAAAGGAACTTGAACCTAACCCAGTATTTTACAAATTGTAGCGACAACATGGATTTTCTAGAAGTCTGCCAAATGTTATGGATTTATTCTTTCAGGTATTTTATTATAAAAACCTTATATTAGAAAGAAAATCGAACCGAACCTAGTAATTTCCAAATTGTAGCAACAACAGAGATTTTCCATAAGTTATTTTGTATCACTATTAAAATATAAGAAAAACACAGAAAATAAAAAACTAGAAGATTAAGAAGATTAAACGTTGGAAATGACACAACTATCATTGAATTTTTCTTTCTTTCTGCTTCCACCTATATTAATTAATGAACATAATCCATGTCAGCTTTAAATAACTCTTATTTCATGTTTTTAGGTTTGTGGCACATTTAGTACCTTTTTGTCCCAGGTACCAAGCATCAATGTCGTGAGAAGAAAGAAGTGTGTGCTCCCCTCTCAAAACAAATAAAATAAGATAGAGGTTGGATGGATAGGGCACATAGACATCCTCTGATAATTTATCACCACTTGTGGTATTCTGTAGGAGAGAAAGAACACAAATTTCCTGAATGCCATTGAAGTAGTCAAGAAAATTGGGGGCCCACCTTTCATAAGGGATTCAATTCTTCTTAAAAGGGAGAAAATAGAGAAATATTTGTAATCTTAGAACCTTGTGGAGGCATCAATTTGATAACCTCTCCAATTTTTCTAAAAGAAAAATGAGAAATTGGTTAGTAGTCTATGTGAATGAAAATGAAGATCATGTGACTAGCTCATGGAAACAGCACTAGGATCTCAAAAAAATTGAAGAAGGGCTATTCAAAATAAGTATTTGACAAGATATAATTGTAGTATTGTTGAAATATTACATTGAGGCGTGGTTTAGATGTTCTCTATAAAAATTTACTTAGGCACCTCAACCACAAATATTTGAAAGACACTTAAAATGGTTAGGGTTTACTAGCCATCTACTTTTCTATTTAAAGAATGAATTCATTAAGGAGCGGTGGTCCATCCACCATTTGCATATTCCAAATTTGTAAGTATATATGTTGACTCAATTCCCTAGCGTCTTTCATCTTCCATTATGAAATTATTCATCCCTCTCATTCTATATTTCACATATTAGGGTTAGCTTTTTATTGTCTTCCTTTCATCTTCTAGGTTGCCTCAACCTACTGTATGGTCCACGAGAGCCCCATCCTAGTATACTAGGATGAACACATACCCTATTTGTTTGTTTAAGTATCATGGATATTATCTAGTTTATATTACGCACATTTATTTGATTTTGAACAACTTAATTTGTGTTAGTATTTGTTTAACTTCACAAAGTGTTATTCTAAGAGCTCGTGACTTTTGTGATTTCAGAATTTTATTTTGTTAGAGCATATTTTCCTCTCCATAGTATCAATATCTTACATATGAACTTATATCTCACCATTTAAAGCATCGAAGAGATTCATCCAAGGCTAGATTAAAGAGAGTAATATGCTATTTCTATATCATGGAAGTGATCCTCATGTCTATTTCTATGATTTGAGGGAACATTCCTTCAATTATGATACCTTTCTCTAATTTTAGGGTCCCACAGTATATGTTTGATTTGTTGGAGTGATTCTAGGGAGTTAACTCCACTAATCAAGAGCTACAAGTGCCCTCCTTTACTATTATGAGTATGCAGTTCCCTCCTTGACTATTCTGAAAAGATTCCTCACATGCATGAGTTGATCATGCAATTGTTCCTTGACTTTATGTGTTTAAGCCTCCACTTGTCCACTTAGTTCAGTTATGACCCTGTTAATTCATCTCTGAGAAATTACATCTCTAATTAAGGGCATTTGATCTCTAGTTACCGAACTAGGTTTTCATGCACTAGTAAGAATTTTGAATGTCCTTCCTAAGTCATCCAAATTTTGTATATGTAAATATTGATTCATTGTTTTTACACATGATGGAATAATGGGTTACTATCAAAATAACCGTTGTTTAACTTTCCTAATCAAAGCATAATGACGTATAGTACCATTTTTTTAGAGACATGGTTGAATAGAACAAAGTATTGTTGGAGAAGGTTAATACCTTGAAGAATGTTGAAGATTCATTGACAAATTATTTTAGTGAAAAAATAATCTATTGGTGTAGAGAATCAATGGGCATTATTACCCTCGGTATTTTATTACATGAATGTTTTCCCTGCTCCTTCTTCAAAGAATACAACAAGTGGGAGAATGTTATATGGCTTTTCTACTCTTTGTAGGTATCGAGACAAAATGGGATCAACGAGTGTTCACCCCTTGACCTAGTGGGGTACAAGGGACTAGTGGCCCCCCTATTATGGGTTTGAGACCATGTAATCACCCCCTATTAGACTGTTCTTCATCCACGTAATCACCAACATTGAATCTCCATAGACCTAAAGTTAATCAAGACCTTTCATAAGTGATAGATATCTTCTCATGACAAAACCTCTCTCTTGCTCACTAGGGATAGAGATATTGGTCTATTCACTATTTATTATGATCATGCCTGGTTCACTTTATCAAACACTCATAGTCCTAGAAATATACTTATGGTCCACCAATATCCTATCATCTAATTTACATTAAATGACATAATTTACATTAAATGACATATCCCCCATACTAGGTTATAAAGAACCTCATTACTCTATGCAATATTTTCCCAGGGTTTAAATCCTCAAACCCTAATTCTTCTACTCTTAAATCATCATAAGTATCAATAATTCCACATAGCATCAAGAATACAATAACTCTATGATATTTTCCTAGCATTAAATACCATAAGAATAAATATCCAGAAACATACAAGGTGTTAAATCTACTCTCCATGTCTTCTACTAGGGTAGAAACCTTAGTGTTACAACAGATACATAATAAACATTATCGAAAATGGTTTATTCTTCTCTATGGTTTGCATGTATAAAACAAACCTTAGTCATCAGAAAAAAAACCTAGCATCACAAATGAGCAAGCTCTCCAAGAACATCTAAGATGTTTATCATCCCTTGTCTTCTCCTAAGGTTTCCACATGAACCCTAAGTGTCCAAGACAAGTACCATGAAGGGTACAAATGATGAATGAATATGAGATATTTCTCCTCCCTTATATATGAAATTAGGTGAGGGAGGATAACATAAAATAAGAACAAGTTTCCCTACAAGTAACCAACATGGAGAACCCGAATGGAGCACTCTACAATCCAAGGTTGTGCATGTCAAACTAGGGTTTTGTCTATCCCCAAAAGTGAGATTCCCTCCAAGTCAATATTGTGGGATCAATTAATCTACTCCAATATGGTTTGGTATCCAATAGGGTATTCCTCATACACTCCCTCTTCCATCGTCTCCTGGTGTCCAAGTTCCCTTATGTAAGTCGTTGCTCTAATTGTGTGTCCAAGGCCCTTTCATATACCTAATGCTACTCTAATATGTACCAATGTGGTCAGTAAGCTCCCATTATCCTCCTAAATATATGTGATTGGGTCCATCACCAACCTCCATGAATTATTCTATACTTTTATGGAAATTTAATGTCATTTCTTGCACACAAGCTTGTGGTGGCAGCTTTTTGGATGTATGATTTATCCTTAGCAAATGAAAAGAAAAGAATTTTGTAAGGAATTGTGAACTTTGAGTTGATTTTTTTAGAAGTTCATGGTCTATTTCATTTACGAAAATACACTTCTGCTGTTATGATATCAGATCCATTATTATAGTGTAAATCCATTGTTGGTGCTAGCACATAATCTGCATATTCAAAATTTTGGTGATTAATGAATCTTAAAGACTCATAAGGGGTTGGTCATGCAAGAGTCTTAGAACAAATTCAAAATTTTAATGGTTTGGAGTATTTATGGGTTCTAGTAGCATTTTGTTCAAAATATTTTAATAAAAATTATAGTAGAAAACTATGGACAATATTTCAATTTACATCAACCCCTATCCAGTGGGAATTGCATGAGTAAGGATATCAAATGTATGCCAACAAGTTTCATCTATTTTAGGCACACTTTTCTAAAGATAAACCATATTTGAAATCACTTTAATTATTGTATATTTACAATATTAAGTATGCCTTATTATCTTTAAGGTGTTTGGGAAATCACTCAACAATTTTAACGCTATGTCAAATTACCATGAACAATAATTTTTGAAAATTACTTAATAAATAAGACAATGAAAGATGAAAATCAAATATGCAATTACATTGGTATTCGATAGATAAAAAGTTCATATATTTGTTTTTCATAATTAAGTACATGTACATGCCACAACTTTATCACAAAGAAGGTAAAAAATTTCAACCTCCAAAACCCTCGCTAGGGAAATCATTAAAAAACTAGCCACCACAAAAATAATCCAGCTACCAAGCACCAACATTAAAAAGTCCTCCTTGGTTTCAACAACAATATTGTGTCACACAAGCTCTCCACATTAGCATGGTTGTATTCCTTAGGGTTTTCACACCCTAGCCATGTTAAATCGTATATGTATGTGGAAAGAAAAATATAGTGTTGGCCTCCAAATATACTTTCCTGTCCTGGGGTTTGAATCCTCAAACCCTAATTCTTCCACTCTTACATCATCATAAGAATCAATACTTCCATGTAGCATCAAGAATACAAGAACTCTATGATATTTTTCTATCCTTACATACCATAAGAATAAATATCAAAAAAACATACAAGTTGTTAAATCTACTCTCAGTGTCTTCTACTAGGGTAGAAACCTTAGTTTTACAACAACAGACATAATAACCATCATCGACAATTGTGTATTCTTCTCTAGGGTTTACATGTTTTTGATTATCAAGATGGATGTTGACTAGTTACAGTCCAATAAGCTGCAAACAAACTATAGGTGAAGGAGAATATCTAATAGATTTTGATCCAAACAAATCCAATTTACTAAGAAATAGTCGTAGTAGTTTCATCAATAGAGAAAACAACATTAATTCACTAGATCACTACTTTTCACTTGTATGGGTTTTTCTCTGCTATTTATCATTTTGATTTGTGCTAGGAAAGTTATTTTTTCTTTGTTTCTTTATATTGAAGCTTTGATTTTGTATTTTTCCTTTTGCAGGTATATGTGTACCATTACAATAATGTGTGACCTTGATCCCCTTAAATGGCCAAAATCGCAATAGCGTAATATCCAGGTATTCATTGGTGGAAATATATGCTACATTTCGTATCAAATTTCTAAAGTAAGGGTTCTCGAAGATGAGATGTTAATAAAAGTTTTAGCTCTTCATGTATGAGGGTCTTGTCATCTTATTTAATGTGTTTTTGTTTATTTCCCGAGCAGATTGGGTGGGATGAATCAAGTGCTGGTGAAAGGAAGAATCAAGTTTCGGTTTGGGATATTGAGCCTGTTGCCATTGCATTTTATCATTTGTCCTCCACACTTTTTCAGGCCCAAGTGCCAACAGCATCTTGGAATGTTGGGTAAAATATATCCATCCACTTTAATAAATATTGAACTTTCTAGATAGAAAATTTGAGGCATTCTTGTATCATTTATAAAATCATTATCTTAGGGTCCTTTTGTCACTGATGTTGTATGTTTCATATTCAAAAAATGTTGCAGTGTTTATGTAACTTGTGAGTATCTAACTAAAGATGATATCATGCTGATTTGTTTTCCATCTCCATCCCATATGAGTTAGTATGTATAGTGTACATTGTCTTTGAGAAAACATGAAAATTAATTATATGTTGTTTCTTTGATTCTTTTTGCTTCTGCTCATTTAGCTAGTATTTGCAACTTGAGCATGAGTTTAAATGAAATGAAATTATGAATGGTTGCATATATTTTGTGTTGCATAGATCGAAATATATCAATTTTGTTTTGTACCTTCAAACACAGAAATATGCACAAGTCTAAGACTTCTCATAATTGTTTTGTTATAAAAATGCTTATGGCCACAAAACCTCTACAAGGTTGAATCATCATTCCCAAACTCTTCCATAAATAGGGTTCATAAAGATGGAAAAAACCATCTCCAAGGGTGGTTATTATAAAAATGACACACTATGAGAGATGGGGTACCTTAAAGGTGGAAACACTTCCTCAATAGAATACAAATGCTAGTATTCCCTTTCCATGGCTGTTGGAAGGTGAAAATAGTCCACCAAAATATCTTAAGTCATCATATTTCGTAATTGTTTGTTCAGTGTGCTGATGTGAGTACTAAAAAGTCCTTTCTCAAATTACCATTGAATACAACCTATATTTAGATGGAAATCCCTTTAAATTATGCTATGGAAAATCCAAGAAATCGTATTTACTTTGTTGTCTTCTCATCAATCTCAAAAATTGTATGTTTCATATTTTGAGGTTTCTCATGTTTCCTTAACCATTTTACTTCACATAAGTTTCATATTTTGAGGCTTCTCATGCTCTTAATTACCGACTTAAGGGTATGTTTATTATTTCTTTACCAATGAAACTATTTTTTACAGCTACCTGGAAGTTGATCCAACCCATATGCATGCCCAAAATTAAGGTTAAGGGCAGTATTAACCACATATCTGGGTCAAGAATCTAATATGGTTGTTGATTTAAGGTTAAAAAGTGCCCAACATTAGAGATTATGGTTGGAAATGCTTGTTATAGTTCTTAGGATGCTTAGAACTACCCTGATATTTTTTATTTTCTCCTTTTTAGTGCTAGAAATTGTTTCTAGACCACCACAAGAACAAACTAACACAATCTAAAAAAGAAAACAAAATGAAATTGGATTTTAATGGTTTTGGTTTAAAAATTTATCAAAAAGGAGGTAAAAATATAAACAAGCTAACATAGAACTAGATCATGAACAATTTTGAAGAACTGGGGATCAAACACATATGAGTAAACCATAAACATTACACAAATAATATTATTACATCCACAAGATACAAGCATTTGCATGAGTAAAAACCTTAAACAAGAAATGAAGTTGTATGTTGAGTAATCAAATAGATTATAAACAAAACCAGCATAGCAAGTAAAATGGCTTATCAATATGTATATAATCAATAATAGTATTCAAACTTACATAAGATTTATAAGTCTTAGCTTCAAATACATCATCTCTAGAGCCTCTCCTTGAGTAAAAATTTGAACCCTACTTCTATTTCATTTCCTACTTTTAATATTTTTCATAAAAAATGATTACATAACTATCAAAACTACCCTTCAGGTCTCAGTTTGGATCAATTACAAAAGTAGTTGTATTCTTAGACATAAGAAACTATCATAAACTAAAATACTTGACACCTGTCACTAATATCCTTCATGGATTCTTGGATGCCTCATCCAGCAAAGAAATTCCTTACAAAGCAAATGACTATCCTTTACTTCGCTACTGCTCTACTTCTAGACATTCAATCCTCTTTAATAATCCCTCATTCTGTTGGGTTAAAATTTGACTCTTTGATTTAATTATTCAAACTGGCTCTGAGTCTATCTCTTTATCTTTAAGGCTTCTTTTGAAATATCTATCAATTCCTGATAGTGTGTGTTAATATCATCAAGGGCCTCCCTCAATATTCTATTAGTCATGACTAATCCATCATTAGTCTCACTAAGAAAACCAATTGATACTTTTAATGCTTCACAGTTTTTTGAAGGTTTTCAGTCTCTGAATCTATGCACATTCCATCTTGCAGTGTAGAAGTTTTATCTGACAACCAAGGGATATCATTTTTCTTGAAGATGGGGTCATCATCTTCCTCATATTTAACCTTTTATTATTCAATAGAAACTTCTGGGAACTTACCTCGTTCGGTGCTGAAATTTATTGGTTGTTCCGAAACCTTATCCTTTCCTGAAGATGACTCTAATATCACTAAATTCTCTTTTTGAGTTTTAACTTGATGAGAAATTAAATTTTCTTCTTCTTCCATGTCTTCCCGAGATGAAGAATCCTCAATCACAATGATCTTCTCCTTTCTTAATTTTGGGTTTAAGATCCTTTCCATGTTTAATCTCAGTTTATTCATGGCCCTTGTTTTTGGTCTCCACTTTGTTTCTCCTAACAGTACAAATTATTTCCCCTGAAACTTTACAATAGATATTTTTACACCATCATATTTTGATCTAGTTGCAACATATTTTCCTTTAATCTTCTCATTTGAAATTTGCAAATTATCCACTTTCAGTTTAGCTTCAACGTGAATCTTTTTAATGATTTCTTGTACACCTATGAAACTTTGATTTCTCTCTAATGAACCCGCTTCTTCTTCCTGATTTGAAACAGCTATGTGCTCCTTTTCTACATTCTCTAAAACGTGTTCTTGATTACCATTAACTACTTCTCTTACCTCTTCACACATAGGTTCTTCACATTCCTGAGTTGACTAGTTCTCTTGGCCCTTATCTTGTACCAGCTTGTCACTTAATTATTTCTTTATCCTTTTCACAAAGCTATACTTCTTGTTCTTCATATTTTTCTTGGCTTTCTCTTCTTGCTCATTATGGAAACTTGACCAAAACAAAAAATAATCCCAAGTTCTGCTCTTTTTCTAAAGGACTGTGCAAACAATCAGTTTTATTAATGCATGATGAAAAACATATTGATGAGTATGATCCATATGAAATTTTATCTTGTTTGACATATTTTGTATTCTTTTCAAGAAGAAAAAGGATAATTTCATCCCGAACTGTTGATTCAAATGCTGCAAGAATATGACATGGTATTTGAAAACTAGAGCAAATATCCCCTCACATGTGATGTAGATTTCTAAAATTCTAATGAATTCCCTCCACTCAGGCTTGAATTTGTCTAACTGTACACCCTTCCCCCAATCTAGGGCTTCGACTTCAGGTAACAGGAAATATTTTGGGTTGAAGGTGAAAGGTATCTTCTTAAACCAGAGCTCTCCATCATGTGCTATGCATGTAGCTTCTGTTATCAACTCTTTTGTCAGTTCAAATTTAAGGGTATCAAATGAAACTGTGTCCTTATCAAAACCCTGAGTAAATTGATATGACACTTTTGGGTTAACACCATTGATTCTCTCAAAGTAATTGAACCATCCAGCCCTCTAAAACAGTGATGCACAATCAGGAAAAGCATTTTCCCAAATTGTGTCAGTGGATTTGTACCTATTTGTCTTTCCACCTTTTCTCATTTCTTCTCTGTAACCCTAGACTTTGTATTTCTTTAAACAATTTCAAAACTACTCAGACTCTTTCTCTGCAACAATAGAATTAGAAACCAAACAAAAATCGTGAGAAGTAGGTTTACGATTTTCTAATAATCTCTTACAAAGTCGGAATCGTGTCACTATAGACCATGATTCTCTCCATGATTTCAATACCTACTCATACACCTATCATGTTGATGGAATGGGTTCACGAAAACTCATTATTTTGTCTTCGACTGTTGTCTAAAAGATTCCACAATTTTACTCTGCAGCAGCCACAATTATCCACTACCTCTTTTAATGATTTTTTTACCAAATGAGATCATGTCAGGTAAAATCATGATCCTCACAATAATATTAGCACCTAATCATACACTTTTCATGATCATCATTAGGTTCTAAATATGCATCATATGACCCCACAAGTGTCTAAAAACTTCCACTATTTCTGATTTCAAAGAACCACGATTTTTTGCCACTATTTTCAATAATTCGAGATTCTTGTAGCGCATCATTACATGGACTCTTCACTTTGCACTACAGGAATCCTCCTTGTGCATTTTTTTTGAAAAATAACCCAAAACCAAAGGTTAGGGCATAAAGCTAAAGTTTGGAGTAACTTTATTATAAGATTTTCATACTTTTAAAGATATATACACTTGAGAAACCCATAGAAACATTTAAAACCAATAAAATAAAATAAATCAAAACAAAAATAAGCATAAAATCAAACAAAAAATATACTTATCATTATAAAACCTCAAAACCAACTCAAAAATGAAAAGTAATAGGAAATCAAACTTTCAAAAACACACACAATAACCAAGAACAATACCTTTTTATAACACTCCTTTTCAAATGCTTGTCTTGTGCCCAAATTGATGGATTAAATACCCAAACTTTCCAAGCATTCTTCTTTGATACTGTTATATGCATAATGTTCATATAGGTGATATTTTAAGGTCTGGAATATGCCTAGAATCTACTAGGGCACACCCATGACTATCCAAAACTTATCCTGTGTGGCCAAAACACTGATATAATTCTCTAAAATATGTCAATGGTTTCTTCCTCAATATGTGAACTGATGATGAAAATTTATTGCAAATACCTAGGTCTTTCTGCTTCTGTATATGATATCCAAGCACTTAAGGGTGGATTTGTCTTTCCAGGTGTTTGGGGGTAGTTAGTGGAAATGGTATAAAAAATGCAATGAACAATATAATATTGTTAAAAGGTGGTCTAATACAAGACCTACTAGGAGGTTTGAAATTGATTAAAATTTAAGTCTCTCCCAACTTGTAATATCAAATAATATTTCGAGTGGATAAAATATAATTGAAAATTATATATGAACCATTACAATTTATCATCTTATATGGGGTGGTATTGTGAGTAACATGTAAATGTATCATTTAATTGAACATGGCAAATGTTTTTGGGATGAACACAAGTTGAATCCTAGTTTGGAAAGGACAAGGGTCTATTGGAAGTCCATGCACACTAGTAAGTGGGGTTTCTTCTTCTATTTTCACCTTAAATAAATTCATTATTATCTCTTGTCACCGGTTATGGTTTCGGAAAAGGAAAAACTAGAAGCACTAATTTCTCTAGCTATGGATGGACCCCCTCTTCCAAATCAAAGCCTAAAATCAAATAGGCATGAAATTTTGTTTAATATCATTGGTTGAGGTATTTTCCTTGGTATCTTAGTATGTATCAAAGAGGTATTCACCTTTGCTTAGATCTAGTATTTTTCATTGTTGAACCAACTATGAATTGTAATTGTTTTCCAAATTGAAATTGAATTATAATTATTTAAATTCTTGTTATTCTTTTTAGATTAGTTTAATTACTACATAAATTATCATAAGCAATAAGTTATTTAACTGTAGCGTCATATAGAGTAGATTTATAGTCAAGAAAATTTAGTTGATGTAGTTTGAAATAAGGGAACTTAGTTGGAACATAAAATAGTTCTAAGAGAGATAACCAAAGATTAACTCACAACCCTTTGAGTTGGTCGCTACAAGTAGTTAATGAACTAATGAGTCTCTTTTGTTGGACCTGGCCTAGATGGTAGGGAAATAGATGAGGGGTGACGGTAATCTAGATACACTATACAAAAAGTGGGAAACAAGATTTTTTTATTGTCATTATTAAGGATTATTTTGGTTATCTAATACTTTACCTAGTAGTTATATGTGGAAATGCAGGTCCATGGGAAAATGTTATTATCCTAGGTGAGAAACAATATTGATGGATGAATAGTGCTAGAATTATGGAGGGAAATAAATCCAAAGGATTCTACAGGGGAGGGTTCGATAACAACAAATTCAAATCCCAAGTAAGATTTGTAAATAAAACATTCTATAGATATTTCTATGTGGTTAACAACATGACATTTTTCTGCAAAGTGGTCATGAGTTCTATGGAAGTGGCATCATTTCTTGGAGGAAGGATTAGGAAGGCTACTGAACTTAGGTTGGAGGGCACGAAGTAGAGGATTTCAGAGAACTTGGAGTGTTGTGAGGGTGAGGGTTGGTAGGAAACTTAGTTTTTGAAGTGGATGGAAAATTAAGATAGGATTGAACTGTGAGATCACATTGGAAGGATTGTTCCAAGGATCTATTTTCATACACATAAACTTCAACTTTAATAAAATTCAATAAAATTTAAATAAATTTAAATACTAATGTCTTGTAGATTAGGAATTTATTTTTGAATACAAAGATGAGTGAGCACCTTGATGAACTATTTCACGTTATATCCATGTTCTTGTTGAAGTTGATACCATCAAAATAATTGATTAATGAGGTGTCCAAGAGGGTATAGCTTTGTTTAAGGGAATTTTGAGGTAGAGGTGGGGTGGTATCATCATTTATTTAAATGTATAACTCATATGATAGGGATTGGGACTACCATGAAGCCAGAGATATACCCATCAAGTGATTGTTAGATAGTATAAACCATTGATCCACTATCAAACTAGGGTGTATTAAAGTAAGAAGTGAGGTATGGATCAAGGGATCAAGAGCCTCACCATGTACATACCTATCACACTCAAGGCGAGTGATATTTGTGTCCAACAGGAACATAGAAGGTTGCATTCCATGGAGAATTATTTTTTGTAGTACTAACTTAACGATGTCTAGATGTAATGGGGTATGGAAAGATTATGTCTAATCAATACAATGCTAATGATGAGGGGACATGGATACCTTTCGGGGGGATAAAATATAGCAAAATATGGGGAAAAATACCTAATGTCTAAGCTGGGAAGATGTTGAGGGGAGAAAAGAAGTAGACACAAACCAGGTAGTCTGCCCAACTTAACGATGTCTAGATGTAATGGGGTATGGAAAGATTATGTCTAATCAATACAATGCTAATGATGAGGGGACATGGATACCTTTCGGGGGGATAAAATATAGCAAAATATGGGGAAAAAATACCTAATGTCTAAGCTGGGAAGATGTTGATGGGAGAAAAGAAGTAGACACAAACCAGGTAGTCTGCCCAGTTAGTCATGGAATTGGGTGAAAAAGGTGCCAAAAATGGAGAGAAAATACTCATGAATATGTGAGGATACCAAGAAACTCTAAACCCCATAAATAAAAGTGAAAGAAAACATTGAAAATTGAGCTATTAGTGGGAGGCTTGGGTTGAAAGGTTTATATTTTTTATTAATTTATACTTGTTCGTCAGTCATCCAATATCCAAGAAGAGTAAATTGTCATAGTATATTCTTCCAATCCGACGACGTTGCTATAGTTCCGACAACAATTGTCCATCGGATATCTGACTCACAGATTTGATATCCAATGACAATTTCATGCATCCGACAGATTGCATTCAAAAACAATTTCATTCTCTCTGTTAGAAATATGATGACTGCCCGTCGGACATTCGACAAAAA
Source organism: Pseudotsuga menziesii (assembly GCA_001517045.1). NCBI lineage: Eukaryota > Viridiplantae > Streptophyta > Pinopsida > Pinales > Pinaceae > Pseudotsuga > Pseudotsuga menziesii. Next base: position 95,252 of record LPNX010797885.1, read on the forward strand.
ATGGATGTAATTACTTTCCAATATAAGATGTAAGGTAGTCAAAATTCTGATGGAATTTCGTATTGGGGTCGAAAAATCGATGACCAGGGACGTCGAAAGTTTGATAGAATATTTATATAATACTTCTCCGGAATAGGATGGAGATCTATCGAAATTCCAATGGGGTTCATAACGCAGTCGAATAACAGATGACTTCCCACTGGAAAAAAAATGGTGTTGTAAAAAAAGAAACATGTGTCTATCAAATGTTAGACAATACATATGTCAGATTTCGAGCTCAAATTTTGTTGTGTTTGTTCTCTACTCCCATGGATAAGATTGCAACATCTTCATCTTCACTAGAATCATTTGAGCAATTATCATCTATGGAATAAAAGGTCTTTTTTTTTTCTTTTCAAAAATCCTTTTGTTATTCTTTGAATCTTTAGGACACTCATTATCATCTTTTTCCTTGTAATAAGGGAATTTTTAAGTAAAGTGACCAATTTACCCATAGGTAAAACATTTTAGGGGTAATTTTCTTTGTACTTACTAGTATCCCCCTTAATATTTTTAATAAGAAGCGCTTCTTCATCATCAGAATCTTCTGATTGAATTTTTCTCTTAAATTTCTTAGCTACCTTAGATGCTTTAAAATATGCTTCCTTCTTTTGAGAATTATCTTGTTCAATCCTCATTTCATAAGCTATGAGGATACCATATAGTTCTTCCATAGTGAGTTTGTCAATATTTTCTCTATCTTCTATGGTCGAAATATCTGGATTGTAAACCATTGGAGGTGCTCTTAGTACCTTTTCAAATATTTCCATTTCTTCCAATTCTACTCCTAGCCCTTGGATTGCATTAACGATTTCATCAATTCTCAAAGTATTTTGAAATGATTTATTCTTCCTTCATTTTATACTTTCAAATTGAGTTTTACAATTTTTAAGTTTATCCCTTTTTAGCTTGGTTTCTCCTTCATAGATGGTATGCAATTCGTCTCAGATATCCTTTGTTGTTTTTCAATGCATCACTTTGGAAAAAATAGTTCTGCTTAATCTAGCCAAAATTGCATTAACAACTTTAGCATTATATTCAAATTGTTTGATTCCTTCAATATATGTGGTAGGATATTTTGGATATATATATCTTGTTTCTACATACATCCAAATATCTAGTCCAATATACATTATATGGCTTCTCTTCTTAATGCTCAAGTACGAATAATCTTCTCCATTGAATATTGGAACCTTGGAGGACGTTTTTACTTGTTGATCCATAGCGATAAAATATCTCTCTTCAAACATTAAAACTTTTAGTGAAGATCCTTCTATGATACCAATTGTTTGAATATCAAGCAATACTAAGAGGGGGGTAGTGAATCAATATGGATCAATCTATTTAAATTTTATCACTTAAAAAAAAATCAATAATAAAAAAATAACACACAATTTTATTATGGAAGCCCAATACAAAAAACCACCAATACTTTCTATTACTGCAAACTTGTATTTACAAGTGGTTTCTTCCTGCAACTATAAACAAGGATGCTACTACAACCAATTTACTAGCCACTACTAGAAGGAGGTTATGACCCCCTGGTTTATCAACTACTACTAAAAGGATGCTACAACACCCTAGTTACCAACTACCACTGAAAGGAGGCTACGACCCCCTTGCAAGCCTATTTCTTTCCCTAGCACCTCCCAACCACCCTAATATGTTAAAATGATCACCAACTCCTGTACACTTATAGATCTTCTAATTGAATGTATAGAGACCCTTACTTGAAATTTTAAAGCATTGTTTATATACTTCCAAACATACCTCTTCATCTAACAGTCACATGCCTTCATCGTGAATTTTCATAAACAAAAATCAATTCAAAATTACCTTTTGTTTATCATTATTTAACTCTGTTTAATTTCTCAGTCACGACCTTCAGCAAGGGTCTTTTCTGGAAGGACCTTTTTGCAAATACCTTTTTGCAATTACCTTTCCGCAATTACCTTTCCAAAACTACCTTTCTACAATGCCCTTTTGGAAATTGGAAACTCTTTCCTTCTGAAATTGTCGATTACGCATTGTGGGTCTGCATTTTGACTTTTCTCTAAACTTCTTCCACAAATACTTTTTTGCAACTCTATTTTTTCAATTGCGGATTGCAGAACCTACTTTTCACAATTTCCAAACTTGACTTTCACAAGCCTCTTCCACAATAGAGATTTGGTAACTCTATTTCCTTAAGTGCGGATTGTGGATTGCAAAACCTGCTTTTCCTACGTTCTAAAATTGACTTCTGCAAAATTTAATTATTTAATTTGTGTCAATCGTCGATCTCGTGTGACTTTGATCTCGTCCATTGATCTTCTATCAGTGTGGAACTTAACTGCACAAATTTCTCATCGCCCATTGATCTATTTTCTTGATGCAATTTGAACCATCCAAACGATGCAACTATTTCATTAATGTTTCCTTATCATATTATATTGACAACAATTCCAATTTACTCAACAATAGGATGTTTAAATATGCACTAGTTTCAAACCCATTTAAGTTTAATGGGCATCCTTTGATTTATTATGAGATTTTTATTTTTGTGTTAGTGTCCAACAGTACCATCCATGGATTTGGGGATCTAAATTTCTGGATTTTACATTTTTCTACTATTCTGAGAGATATGTAACTACGACAAGCTCCCAGATCAATTAAAATGAAAATAGGGTGGAGGGAAACTTTACCTTCTATTTCAGTCATAGATGGTTGGAATTCATCTTGGAATTGCTCTAGTGCTATATAGATTTGGGGTACATGGGCCATTTCATTCAATGTAGGATCTTCTTAGAAGTTATTTAACACATTTTTCTTTCGATTTGGACAATCATTGAGGTAGTGAGGTCCTTGGAATCCAAAACATTGTACTATTCTTGTAACTGTTTTATTCCCTAGAAATGAAACTGGTATGGTACCACTTTGAGCGAAATGTTTGAATGATACTCACTTCTATGAGTAGGTGTATTGTTCTGAAAATATTTGTTTGCTTGAAATTTATTATGTTGATTCCTGTTAACAACTAGTTTATAACCCTTATTTCTCTGTTCTAAATAGGATATTTTTATGTTTCAATTTGTGTCCTTGTTTTCAGACCTACTTTGGCTATGTTCGTAACACACTCTAGCCTTATATAGGGATTCATCCAATTTTTTTGGAGAATCAAATTCTATTTTGTGTGTAAAATAGGTTAGTAAGAAACATAAGAACCATTGGATTTTTAATTTTTTTTACTTTATGTAGGGTACATAATGCAGTAATTTTAGAAACTTTGTAATCAACCCATCTGTTTTCATTGACCCCATTTTCAGCTCATGAAACTCCTTGATTTTCTTATCATAAAATATTTCAGATATGTATTTCTCTGTAAACATCCTCTTCAATTATGGCCAATCTAGACTGCCTTCTTTTATTCCTTTGGTTAATTTTAAATCCCTCCACCATCACACAAATTTTCCATTTAGGTTATATATTGCTAAAGGAGATTTCAACTCGCTTGGATAGGCATAAACATGGAAATATTTAGAGATTCCAATAAACCATTCTTCAACCTTCTCTTATGAATCTAAATCCCCTTCAAACATTGGTGCTTTGAACCTTTTGGATCCCTACTTCAGTTTAGAGTTGTATGAGTGCTTATATTTTTTCATGTATCTTGGCAAGGAGGGGGATGCAGTGGTGCTAGTGTTGTAATTGTCTCTTTTTTGAGTTTTGTGAGACGGTCCTGACTTGGATTCTTCCTCTTCCTTGTCTCATTTATATTTATAAGTTTTCCTCATCATAATACTCAATGTGCGTAATGGATTTTTTTTTATATCCATCAAGTTCTACAATAATACCTCATCGAGTTTGTGTTGAGTTTTCCTTTCTCTCGGGTTATCCTCCTTAATACTTTGTAATTTAGATTTCAAATTTTGCATGGTTCTTAACAACTTTGAAGCTGTAAGGGTTTTTTTAATCTTTTCCTAACTCAAACCACAATTCTCCTTCATGTTGGGGTGGTTCAAGTTGTCTTTGTTCAATGGAATTCCTTTCAAGACTTGTTGTAATATATTTTTTTATCTAACTGGTGTCACTTTTGTTGATTTTATATTTGATCTTCTAATTCTTTGTGCTTTTCTACCATTTCACAAATATCTTTTGTCTCTTCCCTAGCTGGCTTGGTAGACTTGGTTGTGTTGATTTTGGTAGTGTCATTAATTTCCCTTGTAGAAAAAAAATGATAGTTTGTGATTAGTTTATAAAATACATAATTTTATTCTGCAGCAATGTAAATGAGTCCGTAGGTCACATAGTGTTGTAACCTCGCTTTGATACCACTTGTAACATCTCAAAATTTGGCCCCTTTTCAATATGTGTGTGTGTGTGTGTTTGTCTCAAGATGTTATTACTTCACTTGTTTCTTCCATTGATCTGTTGCTAGATTACGACTATATTAGCTATGTGTAATCTTCTCTCTCCTTTTATTGCACTATAACATCTTATTGTGTATCCTTATTCTGGGTAAGTGACTTAGAATGAATTTCATCTTCCTTTTACAGAGAGGTTAATTTTTATTGGGGTAATTTGTTAGAATAATCAACCCATAGTAACCTACCTTAGACATTAATTAAATCATTTTTGTCTTATTACCTAGTCTCTTAGATTCCACTCTATGCTAGTTGCCTTCTACATGTATTAGAAGTCAACACTTGCTAAAAATGAGTCATGGAGCACTTGGGAAGCCTCCTATAAACCATATTTAGCATGTCTACGTTTTTCCAAATCCTCCAAAGTGCATATCTATTTTTTCTGAAAAGTTGCATGTTTTATTGAGAATTAAGGAAAAAGGAAAAGCTAGACTAGGTGTAGTTGACTTGTTTTTTTCCCACATCATCCTCCCTTTGTTTCCCTTAATAAAAGCATGTATGAGTTTTCCTTCCATCCCTCATTAGCTTTCCTACTTTACTTAGCCAATTCGTGAGCATCTTGGTGGATTTGGAAATTGCTTTATGCATCGACTATGGGGGATTTGACTAGATTTCGTAAGCCTACTTTTTGACATTTTCGAATTGAATCCTTATCCATTCAAATATATCATGTAATTATATATTGAATAAACCTATTACTTCATAAGGTTTCCTATTTTACACTTATTCAATATATATTAGTGTTATGCTCCAATTTCAGTCTCCTTTGATGTTAATTTTGCATGTTTGATTAGCAATTTTGTGAGTGTAATTGTTCTATCTCTTGGGTTTAATTTCCACATGGTATCAGAGGATTTGTAGATCAATTTATATCCTTACATACTTCTATTGCATGCTTGACATATTGACTAGGAGCATATTCTGCTGACTGAAGGGCATAGTTTCTGAGACATGGACCAATCTCAGAAGATCATCTTGACTTCATTCAATTTCTTTGAGTGGAAAGATGAGATGGAGATATTGTTGAGAGTGAAAGGTATCTATAGGGTTACTATGGAAATTGAGGTAGAGACCAATGTAGCTGCAGAGAAAATCAAATGGCACAACAAGAGGGATGAGGCCTATGGTATTTTGTGTCTAAGCATTTCAAGAGACCTTCTCTTCCATCTTGATGGATTTACATCAGCTAATGAAGTGTGGGAGAAACTTGTAGAGATTTTTGGTAAGACAAATGAGTTGAGAGGACATAAAATCAAGAATGAGCTGAATTCCTTAAGTTCCAGTAGCTTCGAATCCTTGCAACTCTATTTTTCCAAGTTTAAAGCCCTTGTTTTGCAACTAAAACAGTGTGGGATTGAAAAGAAGGAAGAGAAACTAGTTTTGGAATACTCTCAAATCTTGGCCCTGCCTATTCATTATTTGTTTCTACCTTCCATGCCACCAAGTTTATAACTCGATCTTGGAAGATTCCTAAGTTTACATAGTTCATCGAATCCCTCACACAGGAACAAGATAAGTTGGTGATGATGGGCACCATCAAACCTTCCAAAGACCAAGCTTTGGTTGTTGGAGATTCAAGGGTGGATTCAAAAAGCAATAAAAAATATAAAAATACACCTGAGCAAAAGAAAGATAAGAACAAGTCTCAAGAGGAGCCCCAAGGTTCCAAGAAGAACTTCCAGAAGAAGAAGAACAAAGGAGAAATGAGCAAGTGTGCATACTACAGTAAGGGCTATCATCTTGAGAGCTATTGTATGAAGAAGCAAATTGACATGTTGACCCAACTCCTAGAGAAGAATAACATCTCCCTTCCTGATTGCTCAAAGAAGAGGGAAGGAGGATCAAATTTAGAGGACAGAGAGAGAGTACATGCCTTGGTTGCTGGCACATTAAGCTCACCTAGCTTCATCATAGACTCTAGAGCTTCTAGACATATGGTTTCGACAAAAGAGGCATTCTCGTCTCTTGACATGTTGAAAGGTCCACCAATAGTTTTGGGAGATGATTCTCTCACTGACAGTTTGGGGAAAGGAAGGATTGATCTTGACCATGGTAATTTCAATAATGTGTTGTATGTTCTAGGTCTTGCCTCTAATCTCTTGTCAGTGTATTAGATGACTCACACTAGTTCTCCAAATAAGGTCATCTTCTCCCATGATGATGTTGAAATCACTGATATTTCAAATGGTAAATTCATAGAAAAAGGTGTTGTTGATCACACTTTGAAGGTATACATGTTTTCCCATTTTCTACCCTACTCAAACCCCTCTACTCTTTTGATTCATGCTAATGAGGAAAGAAAGCTTTGGCATGAAATATTTGGCTTTCTTAACTACAAGTATATTTATGATTTGAGTGAAAAAGATATGGCAACATGGTCATAGGGTTACCAAAGATCAAGTTTTCCAAAGGATTATGTCAATAGTTTATCCTAGGAAAACACCAAGAGCACAAATTTGAGAGAGCTAGTCATGAGAGAACCTCTGCACCTCTTGAGTTGATCCACAATGACATTGCTGGTAAATTTCCTCAAATGTCCATGAGTCAAGTGAAATATGCACTGACCTTCATAGATGAATTTTCCAGGTATTGTTGGGTTTACTTCCTAAAGCATAAGTCTGAATTTTTTTACCTCTTCAAAGTCTTTAAAGCCTTGGTTGAAAACCAGTCTGGGAGGAAACTCAAGATCCTTAGATCTGACAATGGTGGTGAGTATGTCAAGTCTAAGATCATTTAGTATTGTAAATATGTAGGTGTTCACATGTAGCATTCAATCCCTTACACACCATATCAAAATGGTGTTGCTGAGAGAAAGAACAGGTCACTGAAGGAGATGGAAACCCGCATGATGGAGGCTAAGACTTTGCCACCAAAGTTTTCAGTTGAGGCTATAAACTGTGCATCCTACATACAGAATAGGGTGCCTCATAAGAAACTTGATGGTATGACTCATTTCTAATATTGGAGTGGGAACAAGCCAGATGTGACCCATTTCAGTATTTTTGGCTCAAAGGTTTGGGCTAGAATTCCAACAGAAAAGAGCAAGGCTTTGCAGCAGCAAAGCCAAGAGTGTGTATTTTTTGGGTATTCTGAAGATTCAAAAGGGTACAAGCTGATCATATTGAGCACTAACAAATATTTCATTGAAATAAGTGTTCAGTTCCAAGAAGAGCCTTTAGCAGCAGTTGAAGTTAGAGAGTCTTCTTCACCACCAGATCCATTGATTATAAGTGGAGAGACTAATGATATTGTTGATTCTGATATGTCTGATAATGATGATTTGATTGTAGAAATTGACATTCCTACAAGACCAAAATGGGTAGCAAATACCATTCATGCAGCTGGGGAACTAGCTCAAAATCCTAGTGACACTAGGAGGACTAGATCTCAGTTTGAGAGTGCCCTTTGTATGAAAGATCCTTTATTTGCTAAGAAGTGCTATTTGATGGTTGAATTAGATCCACAGACATATGAAGATGCAACACATGATCCAAGATGGAAAACAACCATGGAATAAGAAATTTATCAATCTCAAATCACTGCTGGGGATTGCTAAACATGTTGTGAAGCATGATTGATGACAAGATTTCCAAATTTTGTTTTTCCTATCCATGTTTAAGGGAGGATTTTTCCACTGGTTTTTTTCCTCTTTCCTTGGTTGTATGGACAAGAATTATGTAAAGGGTGACTAAGCCTTGTTTCTAGGACCTATTTTTTTTTTATTTACTTATCAAATCAGGCTTAAGGGGGGGTGTTAGAATAATCAACCCATAGTTACCTACCTTAGACATTAATTAAATCATTTTTGTGTTATTACCTAGTCTCCTAGATTCCACTCTATGATATGTATTAGAAGTCAACACTTGATAAAAATGAGTCATGGAGTGCTTGGGAAACCTCCTGGAAACCATATTAGCATGTCTGCTTTATTACAGAATCTCCAAAGTGCATATCTTCTTTTTCTGAAAAGCTTCCTGTTTCATTAAGAATTAAGGCAAAAGGAAAAGCTAGACTAGGTGTAGTTGACTTGTTTTTTACCCACATCATCCTCCATCCTTTTCTCCTAATAAAAGCATGTATGAGTTGTCTTTCCATCCCTAAATAGATTTCCTACTTGACTTATCCAATTCATGAGCATCTTGGTGGATTTGGAAACTGCTTTATGCACCTTCGGGGGATTTGACTAGATTTAGTAAGCCTACTTTTTGACCTTTTAGAATGGCATCCTTATGAATTATAATATCTCATGTAACTAGTGTTGTAACATCGCTCTGATACCACTCATAATATCTAAAAATTCAGCCCCTTTTCAATATATGTGTGTGTGTGTGTGTGTCTCAAGATGTTATTACTTCACTTGTTTCTTCCATGGATTTGTTGCTAGATTACGACTATATTAGCTATTTGTAATATTCTCTCTCATTTTATTGCATTATAACATATTATTGTGTATCCTTAATCTGGGTAAGTGACTTAGAATGATTTTCGTCCTCTGTTTACGGAGACGTCAAGTTTCAGCGGGGTGCTTCACATGACGTTTGTCGTTGATGTTATGAATATTGATTGTAATATTCTTATTTTTACCAGTGTCCCCTTTTTGCATTAGGCCTCAATATTTATAGCTTACATAGCAATATGCTAATACTCTATTGTCACCTCTACTTGTATAGGAACTGCATACAAAGAAGGAGCTAGACAATACCTAGCATGAAAGTTTTACTACAACCTTTGGACTATTCCATGCATTGGCTTGACTTACGGTAGTATCCAAAAGTTTGAATACTTTGGAAAGTCCAATGTAATACAAATATATTTTGTAATTTGTTATTATTAATGATGTTGGAAATATTCTAACCTTGACATATCGTGGGTGAAAATTATTGGCTCGTTGGAATTAATGGGTGGCTTTTCCACATCGACCTGACCCATTTGGGTGGCATTAAATGGCTCTTCCAATTAATTGTATAGGTGGATGTGTGTGGAGAATGCATTTGTTCCACAACTATTCTATGCAATTAAAATTGGTACTTACCTCAACTGTAGCAGTCACTCTTTCCATTTTTTTCCTTTGAGGGTTTAACCCGCTCATTATTGAAGCAGTAGTGGCTCTATCTTAACACAGCTCAACTCTACTAGGGTTTGGCATGAAAAATGAGTTTTGGTTCTATTTTTGGCCTTATCCCTCCTGAGCATTGTTCTCGTTCCTTCTTGGGCATATTCATCAGCAAATGACTTTTCTATAGTGATCATTTATCATTTGCTTCCTTCAACCGGTGGTTAGTCAGTATGTCGTTAAGAGTTATTCCTAATCATGCAGTGTTACAAACACATGGTTATGTGGGTTTGAATCTGATTAACAACTTCTTCATATACGTCATGAGAGTGAACTTTGTTCCTCACAAGTATTAATACTACTCTCATTGATTTTGTAGTGTTGTATATTTTTTATCATGAATTGTGAATTTTGTTCTTGCTTTGCTAAAAGGTTTGAGCCCATGGAAGAAGAAGGGTTACTTGGTGATGGATATGGGATACCATTACCCTCTTAATCCACCAATCTTGTTTTTCAAATTCCAAGGGGAAAAATGAGTGTGATGGACACACTAGGATAGTCTTGTGGAGGATCTTAGCGTTGGGTATTTAAGTGTTAAGTTCAATCTTGATAGTATCGTCCTGTTGGCCTTGCTTTGCATCCAATGATTCTAAACATTTTTATTAATGATTAAGTCTGTTAGGGTTGCATGCTTAGAGAGTTTTCTTAACTATTTTATACTTCTTCCCTTGCAAGATTTTTTAAATGCATAAATGATTTGTTAAAAAAAGTTTTGCAGAGGGTTTTAACACTCCTTTTCAAGTTATGGGTGTGCAATATTTTGGGGCTTCCATTGTTAGCTTCGATGGATAAGTTATTCCTTTTATTTTATTGTAATCTTGTGCAATTGTAATGGACGAGTGTATTTTTGATATGATGTTTATTTCGTTTATCATTTGGTGTTCTTCTATGAGACCTTGATATTTGGGAAGAAACAATATCGTAGTTCAGATCAACCTGATCTTTGTTTATTACTATGTTTGCTTAATTATTTTCAGGTGGTTTTGGAGATCTGTATGGGATTTGGCTTGTTTACTAGTTATATATATTCCATCCCATGACTCTTATGTGATTTCTAAAGAAGGAATTCATATGTTATCCATTCTATAAATATTTTATCTTTAGATGTTGAAATCATATGTACAAGCCTTTTTCTATTGAAAACTTTTGTTTGTTATCATGTTATTTCCTTCTATTACTCTGTTATTTGCATTAGGTTTTGACAATCCTACTTTTCACAATGTTTCTTCTACAGAAAGCTTCATTTGTGTAATCCTATAATTCTTAATACATGGTCAATTAAATTGGGAGGTTGTTAATTATTTATAATGGAGTATAGTCATTCATTTAATTTGAATGTAACGTTAGTTTTTATTTAGATATGATTAGTTTATCTAAGATCTTTATCTGAAAGAATAACAAGTACAACAAGATGAATAAGGTATAAAATATACACGAGACACAAAGATTTTCACCGGGGAAACCATAACAGAGAAAAACCTGCAAACTTCCTCATAATAGTAAGATGACCAAAAGCAGTAATAAGAAGTATTCAAAAAATATCTATCTCTCCTCCCTTTCCTCTCTCTCTCTCTCTCTCTCATGCGAACTTGATATTATAATTAATGTGCCATTGATCTTCAGAGAATGAGTGCCATTAGATTTTATTATTATGCAGTGTAAAGGAATGAATAATAGCCACCGAACAAAACAAATCTCATAGGAAGCAAACAAGTATTGCTCAGTATAATTACAGTATAAAATTCATTAATCCCAATAGTATACAACAATGTTACATAAAGGAGAAATCAAATAATGTGTATAGGATTCAAATTACCAACTCAATCTGACTGCATGGCTAACTGCAAGTGTCTAAATCACTATCGGATTTCACTAGGCTTACTCCAGATGTCTAATTTAGTCTCTCAATTAGTTACAATCAATCAACTTGGTCTAACTAGTTTGATAGGTGAGATGTAGGTGAGAATAGTAGCCTTCCCACATGAAACCATGCAAAACTAGCACTAACTAAACTGGATATCCACCTGAATGTAACTGAAGCATAAGTTAGCTTGACTAGTCACCAACTACTGATAACTGAAGGAGGTTGCTATCAACATTCCCAATGGCTCCTAAATCGTATCAATTGGTCTAGGAGGTGCATAAACTGATGCATGAAGGTGGATTCAGTTGCAATTTACCTCTATCTATGTTCCCCACACTCTAGTGACTGGTACATGTGGCCCCATTGGCCCAAGTGGACCCAATGGTACTAGTGGACCCAATAACAACTAAATGACTCCCAAGTTAGGAAAGTACAATCTAATAGACCAGTTTGGACAAGGGAGGATTATAATCCTAACACTTGAGAGTGTGAGGTGTGTATAAATGAGGGAGAGGGTCTCCTTATTTATACCCTTTCAAGTCACTTACCAAACATAATATTGGGGCCCACATGTCTTTCCTAATAGGGTTGACTTCTCCCAGAGAGACTCCAAATACACATTACATGATGTTACACTAGGGATTATTTCCCTAACTTACAAAATAGGTTATACCTCGAGGTCTAGAAACAATTAAGACATCCTGCTTGGGGGTAACACACATCCCCAATGGGGGTACAACAACATAAGATTATAATATACATCATAATATCTTTCCAAGTTACAAATACATCAGCAATCCCTCTTAACTAGGAAGGTACTCTCTCTCTTCATATTCATCAACACATTTGGTCAATTCTTCATCGCAGAGTCATCATCACGTAGTCATAGAGTCATCAACATAGTTGTTTCCATCATATTATTATTATTTTGGTCATCATACCATAGAATTTGTCATTAGACATTTCTACATATCCATCCCTATCTCGACTAGGTGTTGTCCTACTCCTCATCCAGGTCTTCATCACATCACGAGAAATCCATCTCGTAGGATATTTCGAGGACCTTCTTTACATTTCCAAGAAAGTAACCCGTGTCTTCTACATTCTTCTCACCATATCTAGATCTTCTCTTTTCTCTTGAACAAGAAAAAATTAACAAACAAAGCCTTATATGTAGAACACGTATGTTATTTCACCATAGCAGTAAGCCAAGATAATTTTCACATTATTAAAAGAACCTATAGCTTATACTATGTGAGAATCGCCTAGGAGCACACTCAATGCATTACATTATTGCACAGTCAACCTGCGTTCTATCAATAGAACCATCTAGGTGAACCTCTCGTGCTTAATGACCTTATCATCTCAACATGGGAACACATATATAGCTATATATTGATTACGATCGAACAACCTACTACATCAGGACCTTTTACCTACCCTAGTAAACCTCAAGGACTTATTGCATTTGAACAACCTGCATCCAGGATCTTTTACGTTGATACAACCTTTGGGGTGTATTACATCTAGGTAACATGTGTACCATGCCAAGTCTATTTTTACACTCGGACAACCCAAAGGGCATATTACATTTGAGTAACATGCGTAACATGCTAGGTCTCATTTTACACTTGAATAGCCTGTCAGAAGATGTATTATGTCTAAAGATAACTCAAAAGATTCGTTAGGACAGTTTACCTCCAAGGAATACCTACAGGACTGATTATGTCCAAGCATCTTTCGTTACCAAGATTTTTCCACTATTTTTCTCGCTCAGACAACCCATCTCATTTCCCATGTAATATATCATGCACCATCTATTTCTAGCATAGAGTCATATTAGGACTAATTACATATAAGGATAACGTACAATATTCACCATGGCTTATCCGAGGATAACCTATAGGAATGATTATGTATGAGCAACCTACAAGCTTCACCAATATGTTACACTCAGACAACTTGTCTCTTTAGCTATGATAGAATTCATCACTCCCTCTTTCAAGGGATCTCGATCTGAATCACACCAAGTCTTTCTCTAAAGTGCTCGAACTTCACTCTCACAATAGGCTTGGAAAAAAATTGACTATTTACTCCTCTATTGCCATGTACTAGAGCTTCACTGCTCCTCTTTCCACCAAATCCCTGATATAGTGGAACTTGATCTTGATGTGCTTTGACTTGTCATGGAATACTAGGTTTTTCAACAACTTCATGCAACTATGATTGTTGCAAAATATACAAGTCATATCCAATTGGATATCAAATAAGTCAAAAAGTAGATTTCATAGCCACATTGCCTCACAACTATCCGAGCAAGCGGTAACATACTCTTCCTCATATGTACTCAGCGTCACACATGAATGCTTCCTACTAAAGAAGGAGATCATGCTAGATCCCAAAATGAAGCAGAAACCTGAGGTGCTATTCCTATTAGTGGAGCTACCTACCCAGTTCGAATCAACATAACCATGTAGGTTAATATTCTGATTCACATAATATTTGAGCCCATAATCCACAGTACCTTTTAGGTACCTCAGAACATGCTTTGCAACTATCAGATGAACATGTCTCGGATCCATGAAGAACTGGCTTAGGGTGTTCATGGAAAAGAATATGTCTGGTCTTGTATTTTTCATATACATCAATGTTCCAAGCGTTTGATGATACATCATGGAACCAATTGAATCATATGAAGGATCACTCAAAATCTTCAATTTAGATTCCATATGTGTGGAAATTTCCTTACATTCCAACATTCGGAATCTCTTCAGAATCCCCACTGCATAATTTCCTTGACCAAGTAAGATACCATATGCACTCTTCCACACATCCATGCCTAAGAAGTAGTTTATCATACCGAGGTCCTTCATCTTGAACTCTGTAGCAAGTCTCCTCCTTGCATCTATAATGAGTTCCTCAGCACTTGACAGAAACAAGTCATCGACATATAGCAAGAGTATCACAGGTCTTTCATCTTCCATATTGAAGCAGAGTTTGGAATCTGATTTACTCTTGGTAAATCCTAAGTTCATAAGGAATCTATCCATCTTGTCCTACCATGTCCTCAGTGATTGTTTCAATCCATACAAGGAATTGTTTGATTTGCACACATAGGTCTTCCTATCATGTGCGTCTAATTCTAGTGGTTGTTTCACGTACAGTTCCTCCTCGACTACACTATTCAAGAACTTTTTCATGACATCCATTTGGTGTATTTTCCATTTCATAACTAATTCCAAAGAAAGTATGGTCCTACTAGAAGTGTACCTTGCCACAGGTGAAAATGTCTCTCTGTAGTGTATTCCTTCTTTATATTAGAAGCCTTGTGCTACAAACCTTTCCTTGTATTTCTCGATGCTACCATATGTATCATGCTTGATCTTGTAGATCCACTTTGAAGTCATGAAAAAATTCTTATCTGGTCCCATAACAATCTCCCAGACATCATTCTTCATGATCGATTGATATTCCTCGACCATAGCATCTTCTATTTTTTATTTTATACAGCCTCTTCATAGGTGGAAGGTTCTCTGTTAATCATGTCACATAGTAGGGACACATCTATTGTAGGGATTTTCCCTTTTTCTCTCTCTATGTGTTCCTTTTGTAGCGCCATACCTTTCAACTTGTCGTATGAGCTCCTATTCCTATTTTGGTTTCCTCTTGTGGGATTCCTTCTTAGGGAATGTCTGTACCAGATGTTGTGGTTCTATCATGTCATGATGTTCATGGTATTCTGGAATTGCTTCTCCAATTTCCATATATCAGTCTCTCCTATATTCAGGGTCCTCGATCTCCTGAATAGGTTTCCTCCTGTATATGAAGTACAATGAGTCTTAATCAAAGGTTACATCTCTACTGATGTTGATATTCTTGAATCTTGGGAAGTATATTCGATAGGACTTTGATGTGTCACAACATCCTACGAATATACCATTACTCCAATATGGATCGAGCTTGGTCATTTTATTCTTTGGGATATGTATGTAAATACGGTAGCCAAATATTCTTAGGTGGTTGATTTTTGGTTTCTATACTAAGAAATCCTCTTCAAGAGTCTTGTTGTCAAGTACTCGATGAGGAGTATGGTTCTATACATACACAGTTGTTCTTACCACTTCTTCCCAAAGGTGCATAGGAATATATTGGTCATGCCGAATAACTTTTGTTTCCTCCATGATGGTTCAGTTCGTTCATTCTACAACCCCATTCTATTGAGGATTGTGTGGAGTACAACTCCCTCTTAATCTCAGACTCTCTGCAGAGTTCCTTGAATTCTTCTCAAGTGAACTCTTCGTCTATTTCATCTTATTATCCATCTGTTTCATGACTAAGGATTTATATTCCTTAAACTTACTGAAAACTTCACTTTCCCCTTTCAAGAAATATATCCAAGTATTACGTGAGCAATCAGCTATGAAGGAAACATAGTACACATACCTGCTTAGTGAGCTAGAAGACATGGGTCCACATACATATGAGTGTACTATCTCCAATATTCCTTTAGCCGTGCTCTCACTGCTAGGAAATGTCTTCTTTTGATTATTTCCTTGTGCACATACTTTGAAAATTTCTTCATGCTTTTCCCGTATCTCTAGAATTCCACATATTTATTTTCTTTCCATTGGTATTGCTATGTAGTGAACATGTGCAAGCCTTCTATGCCATAGTTTGCAACATTGCTTGGTTCAATTGAATTATGAACCAGTGCTTGTTCAGCATGTCCCTTTAGCTTGTGCATGCCTTTGTCTTCTTCTCCAATCACAGTTGCATCCTCTATTGTATTTTCTTTGGGACACATAAAAACTTGGCCATCAACAAAATAAACCCTAATTCCTTTTGCATGTAGTGCAAAAATTGAGAGAATATTCTTCTTCAATCCTGGAACATATAACACATCCTTCATCTTTAAATATTTCATGGAGTCAATCTTGTATGAAGATTATCCACTACCTATTATGTGGTATTGATAATCATCCCCAAGTTTCACGTTGTGATGTGATTCATGCTTAGACATATTAATGAATTACTCCTTGCATCCCGTCATAAGTTTAGAAGCTCCACTATCCACCAGCCAATCATTGCTTCCATGTGAGATAGTGCTAGTATGTGCTGAGATTAGTACATACTATTGATTTGAATAATCCTTCTTCCATCTAAATATTTTGTTTGTTGGTTCATCATCTTCAGCAACATGAGCATGGTCTCTTCTTTTCCCAGTGGGAGAATCTCTTTCAAAGTGTCCTTTTTCACCACAAGTGTAGAATCGAACATTTGAAGTATCTCTTTTGGTCTTCTTCAGTTTCTTGTCATTTTTCTTGTTGTGATGAAATTTCACCTTCTTCTCCTTCTTCGTGAAGTTCTTCTTGGTGAGAACTGTGAGAGCTTGATCGTCAGTTTCTCCCATATTCTCTTCTCTTGTCACAAGTCTAGCTTCTTCTTGTGCACATTCTTCTTGGAGTCTACCGAAAGAGACCAACTTCCTTCTTGCATAAATTCCTTGAATGAATGATTCCCAAGATATAGGGAGACCATTCAATGTAGTAATTACAATTTATCCTTATTTTAAATTATATTAAACCACTTTATTTGTTCTTTGATTTGAGAAACCCTTGTGAAGTAAGATTATATAATCCTAGAGTTCTGTGTCTTCATTAATTCCTCAAAGTCATATTTTTGGTTTATAGTCTTTCGTTCAAACTTCCTTCAGTGTCTTGAATGAAGACACATGGGGGATGATGTCATACTTAATTGAATCTGCAATGATTCTTTGATCCTTATCCATGCTTATGTTATGTGCAGCCTTAGCCTCATCTCCCTCTGGTTCTATAAATTCTACAGTGATAACTAATCCAAGTAATTGTCTTCAAGCATCAGGTATATTCTATACTTCCATGCTCAAAATTTATCATCCCCTCCAATATTGTTGTCAAGATGAGTATGATGACTCATCTTTTCAAATGAGAACGTCAAATGTAAATAGAAAATATTTATATCTTACCAACTTGAGGTGCCTCGCATGGTTCCAAATCCAGATGACCTATGGTTTGTCAAAGAAAACCTAATTTTCCAAACTTGAAGTTTGGGAATTCTGTTTGGACATAAATATGTGCCTCCTTGACATGAGTTTCTCATCTAGGTAACTTTCTAAAAATCAAGTTGGGAAGCCTTCAATACTTGATGCCCTAGTTCCTCCCGCCATGAGTGAAATGGTAAAAAATGAAACTTCTCCAATTCTGAAATTGCTTCACCAAAATATGTTCCATATTGAGGCGATTTAGCCTACCCATATTTTCTTGATGATCTATGGAGAGAACACCTTGAACTAGGAAGCCCTAGTTTTCACAGCTTCATAGTGCCTTCTTTCACAGAGGTTTTGATACCATGTTAGTTTTTCTTTAGATATTATTAGTTTATCTAGGATCTTTATCTGAAAAAATAACAAGTATAACAAGATGCATAAGATATAAAAGATACACAAGACATAAATATTTTCACCGAGGAAAATAAAGGAGAAAGTTCACCGCAAACTTCCTCTGAATAGTGAGATGATCAAAAGCAGTAATAAGAAGTATTCCACAACTACTGTAATATCCTGAATTTTTGACCTAACCCTTATGGGCATAATCCCCATTGATTATGATGTTACCTTGATGTTTTATTTTGATATATGGGGTTGAATACCAAATTTGATATGAACATGATGATTTGTTTGATGTACTAGGTGTAATCCAATTGCATATGATATATAGATATATATATATATATATATATATATATATATATNAGCAAGAAGCTCTTGAGCACATGAATATTTATATTTGTGTTGAGAAAGAAGATATGGAGCACATGACTCTGGAGACATTTGTGTTGAGCATGAAGATCTGGAACACATGAAAAGATAATTTGGAAGTGTTGGGAATAACCCTTGAAGCCTTCCATGTTGATGTTGAGCATAAGATCTATAACATCTAATCCTTGTCCATTGTATACCTAGGTGTATCCTACAAGTTTATCCTAGCATTAGTGTTGAGCGAAGAGCTCTGGAATTGCACTAAGTTTGTAAATTCCTAATTTTAGCATTGAATATGGGCTCTCGTAAGCACTAGGAGTTATTGAAAAGAATTAATGATTCCCTAGTCAAAACGACTCGAGAAAAATATTGATCTCATCTGACTTATTTATAAGTGATTAAATGAAATTTTTAAGTTCTATATTCTCATCAAATACTGAAGAAATACCATGTTATACGAGGGAATCCAACATGCAAGGATGTATTGAGTTTCCAAGCCTAGTAGACCTAACCATATACCTGATGACCTTAATGAAGAAAGTGTCGTAATTCTAGGGATCAAAATATGTGATACCCTAAGAGAAATGTTACCAAATAATATATTATTATTTGTTTTTATACACAGTATGTATAAAGAATACACATGGTAATAATATTAAGAATGTAAGAAAAAATTAAAAGTTCCATCTATTACTATTATTACTATGATAAAAATTAAATAGTACAATACCTATAAAAGTCCAATTAGGAACTAGTTGAAAGATCCTAAGTTAAAATATTAAAAGTACTAAATTAAAGAAAATGGGTTAAATCAAGAAATGAAGTGATTCTTGATTTAACTTCCCCTTTGACTAAAAAGAATGTCTATAAAGTCCCAAGACAAAGAGATGCTTGGGGATCTCATCTATCTTTTCGGGAGTCATTATTCTTCCTGATTATCCTCAAGAGAGTTTTTGGAGAACATTTTGCTAAGAGGAAAAAGGAGAACTCATCCAAACCTGATATACTAATTAGGGAAGCCTCACCTTAGAAGATCTAATCTACTTGCATGTTGGAACCAACTCAGGGGAATCCAAATTAAAACCAAGAACGGTTGCCCGGTCATGGTTGCATCAAACGTGGTAGTTCCTAAGTGATTCAGTGATCTATACAGAGGTCAGATCATCCTGTGAATTGTTAATGCTGGGTAATTGAGTGTGTGGGTTTCAACCATTAGAGGAGCTTCACTTTTCAAATATGAGGTTCTGGACTGCCTATTTCGTTTCCTAGAATATGTTATGGCTAGACTATGCAAGTGTTTATAATATATGTTCTAATCCTATGTGATTTTGTTTTTTCCCCTTCAAATTATTTTAGGGTTTACATGTTAAATTATAAACCCTGCACTGTAATTTATTTACTGTACTAGAATCATCAAAGGTTTTGGTTCTTTCAGTTTAGTTTTGCAATTTACTTCCTATTCAAATATTTATCCATCGTTTTTGGTTCTTTCCATATTACATATGTATTCTCTTCTGCATCTAACCTTTGTTCTTTTAAAACTTAGGTTTTATTTCTAAAAACAGTGCCTACATATTTTATTTGTTTAGGAACCCTACTCGCATATTTCATATTGCGGGTAGAGCTTTGTTTAGAAGTAAAGGCTAGTTTGAGGTCAAGATTTAAAAAAAAGATAATTATATATTATAATAAACTTATATAATAAATAGAATCTAATAAATACTTTATATATTTTTTATCAGGTAAAAAAAAAGTGTAAATATTAATTTAACAATATTATAAACACAATATTCTTTATCGTAGAGTGACCATAAATTCCAAGTAAACAAGATAAGATAAAAATGAGTGAAAACCTCCTAGGGTCTGTATAAATAAACTCATGCTAATAACTAGGATAAACATTATCACCTTCCATTAACTAAATAAATATCACAAATCAATTAATAGTCCATGTAAATGGTCCACGATTTATAACATTAATATTAGCTACTTCTACACAGCATAAGCAGTCATGTTATTATCAATATTATAAAACCATTGCATAAATAAAAAAATCAAACCCTATAACTTTATGAATAACATTATAGAAATCGCATTGCCTATAACCTAATGAAAACACTCTAAAAAAAGTACACAGATCCTTTTAAGACCTACCCAAGCCTATTTCGCTAAAACATAGCACCCACAAGTTTAGTCCCTTTAATTAAATTAGGCTTGAAGGAAAAATAATACCCCAACTCTTGTAGCATTACAAACGCAGAGTTATTAAGTTATAGTAAAACCCCCAACCCAAAACGTAGGTATTGGAACTAAACTCAAGAAAACACAACCAACGACGAGTGACAAATTAGTAATAACCACGAAGCCAAGAGGTGAAAAGTGAATCCTTGTTCAGTAGGCTTACTATAAGGGTATGTCTTTTCCCATGGCCTTTCCCTCGAACTACGAACCATGCCTTTCCTCACCACCCTTGTTACCTGCAATCACAGAACAAGACCCGTGATGAGAAGTTTGATATGGTAAACAAGCTAAAATAAGCAACTGATGCTACGAAGCCAAACTATCATCATACCTGTCCATTGGGCCATCGAATTCATTTCCTTCATACTGAAGAAGAGTAGAGAGCAAGCAACAATGCTACGAAATGAACAAACTAACTCTTGGTCCAAGCCCTAAGTGTGGTTGCCCCTCTTCCCAAGGTGCATTGATAGTGCCACCCTGGCCACCATTAATGTGCACCTTACCCATAATTGTATAGTCTATGGACTATATTGCAAAATTTCCACCCAAATCAATATAAGGCTTAAACTATTGTAAGCATCGAATACTTTAGTCTTTAAGACTTAAGACCATGTGCATCAAATACTTTAGTCTTTAATCCCTAAGACCATGGCATAGGAAATATGCCATGGAATATTTTTAAAGCCAGAGTTTTTACAAAATATTACAAACTTTAAAATAAACATATAATAAGAAAATGTTAGGACATGAACATGTCCTAAAACATTTACACCATAGTAAATAAGTAGTACATAAATAATGAATCTATGCCATGTAGATAATAAGTGTTGTAGGACCCCATCACAATAATAACATTGTAATAGTCGCAATTGTAAGCAGTATATTGTCGATAGGATAGATATGCAAAGATGTGCACTAGTAACTCAAACGGTCGGCTTCCCGTTCAACTTGTTATAAGCAATTTCCAATGCTAAGTGAACCTGCACATAAAGATGAAGAAGTGCATTAGTTCAATAGAAATAAGTAAGCCCGCTAGGACAATTAGAAATTGTTACCTCTTAGGTAGTTACATGCGAAACTAGTCTAGCCACTCCATCCCTTTATCCATTAACAAAGTTAAGTTAGAATCATGTACATGACAGTAAAAACATGTGAAAATCAATTTAGTACATAATCAAGTATCTAACATACAAAACAATGCATAACCATAGGAATAGCATACCAATCAACATGATGACAATGATAAGTAAATACAGTAATAATCATATCGAAAAGTAAGGAAGCAGGACGTAAGAAGAACTTATGACATTATGGCAGTATAAATAGAGTAGAACACATTTCCCAAGTTCAATAATGTCCAGTATACATAGATTTGACTATCCTAATAAAAAAATCCATTTTTAACTTTTGGGGACATTACAAGTGGTATCAGATCCCAATTTCAACACTAAGAGGCCTAATGGGCATACCAGACATTCGTTGCAAGGAAAATAAAGTATGTTTTAAATTTGTTAACTAACAGAAATTTTTCCTGTTATTAAAAATTTGCAATTTTAGGAATTTATAGAGAACAATTCACATCATGAACAATGAATAAGATAACAGTCAGAAAGAGAAATTGAATACCCCCACCCAGGAAGAAGAACTCAGTGGTGGAGTTGAATTATGATATTATCAAAACCATACACAGTCTTCAAGAAGAATTGAAAAGTTTCAGAGATGATAGTCTGAATGAAAGAAAGGAACAACAATCAATTAATGAAGCCTTGATGTGAAATATGACAAGAGGGAGCCCGGAGGGAAAATTCACTCATTCCAGAAACAAGTTCAAGGAGGAACCTTATCATAAATGGGCCAGTAGCCCAAGAAAAGAACAGAAAGAGGCACATACCATTGAACCTCCAGAAGAAGGTTATCACAATCCTTCCAGTAATGACTATCTCTCTCCATGCAGAATGAGACAAAGAAGTGATGACAATCTTCAAGGGGAGTTCAGAAAAATAAGAGCCCCAACCTATGAAGGAGAGATGAACTCGGGGGAGAAAGCTGAAGAGCAGCTGTTAGGGATGAGCAAATATTTCAAGGTTCATAACTACTCTAGTGAAACGAAGGCTCAATTGGCCATCTATAATTTAAATGGAAAAGCAGCGAGATGGTGGAGAGACTTGAAACATACCAAGAAAGATGAGGTAAGAGAAATATGCTGGAGCAAGTTCCGCAATATATTCCAAGAAAAATATATGTTGGAAAGATTCTTCAACATAAAGGTGAAAGAGTTTCACGAGTTACGTATGGGATCCATGACTATGGATGCTTTTATAAACATATTTCTATATTTGTTACATTATGTACCATACATCAAGGACGAAAAGGAAAAGATCCAGCAGTTTTTAAAATGCCTTCCTCCCAATTTTCAGGAAAGGATTGAGTTTGACATGCCCAAGACCTTGGACACCACATTGTACAAAGCTAGGCTTCGCTATGAGCATGGAAAACTAAGGCAAGAGAAAATGAAAAGAAATAGAGACAAGTATAAGATCTTCTCTAACAACTACAAACCACGTTTTAATCCACCCCCATACAGGAAACAGAACAATAGTTTTTCGGTGAACAAGAACTTCAACAAATTAGGTACACAACCATATGTACTAGCTCCAAATTCTAACAAGCCAGTAGCAGCTAGGGGAGCCAATGCTACCCTACTACAAATCAAATGTTGGAAATGCAGTAGGCCTCATTATGCCTGAGATTATAAGAAAAAAACTAATGGGTTCTTGCACAACTTACAAGAAGAACCAACGGTAGAGGACATAGCTAGAACACCACGGATTTATGTATCCTTGGATGGCTAATAGGCAGACCATCAGGATACCATGGTTGAGATAGAAGGTAAGATCTTGAACACTTTTATTTCAATATTGATTGACCATGGTGCTTGCCGGAGCTATTTATTGCCTAAAATTGTTGATATATGTAAACTAGGCAAAGAAAAACATGATAAACCTTGGCTGGTACAATTAGCCACGGGAATGAAATGGAAGGTTTCGGAAATAGTGAAAGACTCTGAGGTAAACTTGAATGGTTATCCTACGAAAGTAAACTTGAACATCCTACCTTTAGGATCATATGATATACTTATTAGCATGGACTGGTTGGAACAACACCATGTCATGCTCGATTTCTTACAGAAGTCAATCTTTTGTACATATAGCTAAGTGAATCAAGTGAAGATTCAAGGCATACTGAAGAAATTTTTACTAAGGAAAATATATTCCTTACAAGTGAAGAAGTGCGTTAGGAAAGGCTGCAAGTTGTTTGTAGTAAATATCCAAGACATAGAGGCTGAAAGAGAACAACGCATAGAGAATTTTCCCGTACTTGTAGAATTCAAGGATTTGTTTCCCAAGGAAATCCCAGGATTAACTCCAAAAATATACTTAGAATTTTCCATATAACTGACACCAGGATCAACTTCAGCTTCAAAATCCCCTTATCGCATGAGTGCACCAGATTTGGTGGAACTCAAACTATAGTTGCAGGAGTTGATAAAAAAAGGGTATATCCGACCAAGTGTGTCTTCTTGGGGAGCATCGATACTATTCATAAAGAAGAAGGATGGTACAATGCAGATGTGCATAGATTACCATCATCTTAATAAGATTACTATCAAGAACCGATACCCACTCCTTAGGATTGATGACTTGTTCAATTAGGTAGGAGGAGCCAAGATCTTTTCAAAGATTGACCTTTGATCCGAGTACCATCAGGTACGGATTCACGACGAGGATATTCACAAAACCACCTTTCGTACAAAGTACGAAAACTATGAGTTTGTAGTAATGCCGTTCGGATTGACCAATGCACCCGCAAACTTTATGTGTATGATGAATAGTATATTTAGTAAATATATGGATAAAAAAATTTTGGCCTTTATAGAGGACATCCTGGTTTAATCTAAGAGTAAAGAGGAACACGAGGAACACCTTAGCATAGTACTACGAGTGTTATGAGAGCACCAAATTTACGCCATGTTTAGGAAATGTGATTTTTACAAACCAAAGATATAGTACTTAGGTCACATTATCTCCAAGATAGGGATAGTTGTGGACCCATAAAAGATTAGATCCATAGAAGATTGGACTACCCCTACTAGTGTCACTTACGTTAGGTCCTTTTTGGGACTAGTCGGATATTATCGAAATTTCATTGAGAACTTCTCGAGAATAGTTTGTCCCATGACCTCTTTGAAAAATAAGGCAAATAAGTTCTTATGGATGACCAAGTGCTAGAAAAGTTTTCAAAATTTTAAGCAGCTTTTGACAATTGCACCGATACTACGAATTGTGGATCTCAATGGGGATTTTGTTGTTTGCATGGATGCAAACAAGGAAGGAATCAGAGGAGTCCTCTTGCAAAACGATTATGTGATCTGTTATGAATCGTGAAAGTTAAAATAACATGAGCATAATTACTCCACACATGATCTTGAGTTAGCTTCCATCATGCACACATTGAAAATGTTTAGGCACTACCTCATGGGAAGGAAATTCCTTCTGAAGATAGACAATACGAGTCTAAGGTATTTATTCGAGCAATGAGATTTGAATGCAAGGGAAGCCAGATGATTGGCTTTCCTTAGCAAGTACCATTTTGAACTAAAGTATATTACGGGAAAAGAGAACAAGATTGCTGATGCATTGAGTCGACAAACTCATACGATATATGAGGCGACATTAAGTCAAACCAATTCGGATTTGAACAAGAGGATTAGAATGAACAACAGAGTTGACCCTTTTGATGTAGAAATCCTCAATAAATTCCAAGAGGACAAGTTGTTTCAATAACAAAAAGAGTACAAGGTAGACGAAACAGGACTGCTATGGTCCAAAAAGAGATTGTACGTTCAATAAAGAGGGGACATTCGGTCCATCATCATCACAAAATTTCACCAAACACCCTACTTGGGGCATCAAGGATAGAAAAAGATGATACATGCCATTAAGAGACACTTTTTCTAGCCTAAGTTAAAGGCTGACATTGCCTTTTTTATCGCGAAATGTTAGGAATGTCAACTGGTCAAAGCTGAGCATCAACATCCTTTGGGATTGTTGCAACCATTACCCATTCCACAATGGAAGTGGGAGGTCATTAGTATGTATTTTATCACCAGTGTACCGAAGAGTAAGAAACAAAATGACTCTATCTTTGTAGTAGTTTATAAATTGTCAAAAATAGCACACTTCATTCCAGTGAAATCGACCTACAAGGCAGTACACATTGTCAATATTTTCTTGAAGGAGATATTTAGATTTCACAAAATACCCAAGGAAATCATCTCGGATCGAGATACTAAGTTTACCAGAAAATTTTGTAGATCTTTATTCTTCGGATTAGAGACGTAGTTGAACTTCAGTAGTACTTATCCCTCATAGACAGATGGGAAGACAGAAAGGGTAAACTAGATTGTTGAGGACATGCTTAGGATGTATGTCATGAAGAACCCCACCAAGTGGGAATACTAGCTACATCTTGTAGAGTTTGCGTATAAGAACGGATATCAGAATTCTGCTAAGATGAGTCCCTTTGAGGTACTCTATGGACAGAAGTGTAGAACACCGGTTACTTGGGATATCCCAGTGGATTGGCTCATGATAGGGCCTAACTTGTTAAAGGACTTGGAACAATTTGTTACCAAGGTCTAGGTGAACCTTAAAGAAGCACAAGACTGCCAGAAAAGCTGCGCGGATAAGAAATGAAAAGAAAAAGATTATCAAATAGGTGACCATGTCTACTTGAAAGTAAAAGAAAAATGGAGCTTGGGAAGGTGTGTTATGTTAGAACCTATGTTTTGTGGACCCTTTGAAATACTGGCCAAGAGAGGGCCAGTGGCATATGAACTAGCATTACCTGCGCACATAAGAGTCCATAATTTTTTCCATGCATCATTATTAAATAAATATGTTTATGATAATAAGCATGTGGTTGATTGATCGTTATTATAGGTGGTAGTTGAAGGGGAGTTTTCCCCTGAACCTCTTCATATATTAGATAAGAGAGAGGTGCAGCTTAGGAAGCGCATTGTATTCAAGTTGAAACTGTAATGGAAGCACTTCGAAGCCGATGAGGCTACTTGGGAGAATGAAGCCACCATGAGAAAGGATTACCCCACCTTGTTTCGTGATTTCATTCTCAATCCCTAGAACA
The DNA here is from genome assembly GCA_001517045.1 of Pseudotsuga menziesii. Lineage (NCBI taxonomy): Eukaryota > Viridiplantae > Streptophyta > Pinopsida > Pinales > Pinaceae > Pseudotsuga > Pseudotsuga menziesii. The sequence goes on from LPNX010797885.1 coordinate 121,912, forward strand.
CAGAGAGTGTTGTTATAAGCGGCCAAGGATGTAATATCCTGAATTTTGGACCTAACACTTAGAGGCATGAGCCCCATTGATTATGATGTTACCTTGATGTTTTATTTTGATATACTAGGTCGAAGACCACATTGCATATGAACATGATGATTTCTTTGATATACTAGGCGTAATCCAATTTCATATGATATGTGTGTGTGTGTGTGTGTGTGTGTGTGTGTGTGTTTTCTTGTGTTGGGTGTGGACCTTGAATCACATGATTGATGAGATGTTTTGTGTTGAGAAAGAATCTCTGGAGCACATGATTTCTTATATTTGTGTTGAGAGAGAAGCTCTTGAGCACATGAGTCTTGAGACATTTGTGTTGAGCATGAAGATCTGTAACACATGAAAAGATAATTTGGAAGTGTTGGGCATAATCCCTGGAGCCTACCATGTTGATGTTGAGCATAAGATCTAGAACATCATATCCTTGGCGATTGTATCCCTAGGTGTATCCTACAAGTACATCCTAGCATTAGTGTTGAACAAAGAGCTCTAGAATTGCACTAAGTTTATAACTCCATTTTTTTAGCATTGAGTATGGGTTGTGGTGAGCGCTAGGAGTTACAAAAAAGAATTAATGATTCCCAAGTGAAAATGACTCGAGAAAAATATTGATCTCATCTGACTTATTTATAAGTGATTAAATGAAATTTTGAATTTATGTATTCTCATCAAGTACTAAAGAGATACCATGTTATATGAGGGAATCCAACATGCAAGGATGTTTAGAGTTTCCTAGCCTAGTACACCTAACCATATACCTGATGACCTTAATGAAGAAAGTGTCATAAGTCTAGGGATCAAAATTGTGATACCCTAAGAAAAATGTGACCAGATAATATTATATTATATTTTTTATACACAGTATGTATAAAGAGTACACATGGTAATAATATTAATAATGTAAGAAAGAAGGAAAAGTTACATCTATTACTATTATTACTAAGATAAAAATTAATTAGTACAATAGCTATAAAAGTACAATTAGGAACTAGTTGAAAGTTCCTAAGTTAAAATATTAAAAGTACTAAATTAAATAAAAAGGGTTAAATCAGGAAATGAAGTGATTCTTGATTTAACTTCCCCTTTGACTAAAAAGTCTGTCTATAAAGTCCCAAGATAAAAAGAGGCTTGGGGATCTCGTATATCTTTTTGGGAGTCATTATTCTGCCTGATTATTCTCAAAAGAGTTCTTGGAGACATTTTCCTAAGATGAAAAAGGAGAACTCATCCAGACCTGATATACTAATTAGGGAAGCCTCACCTTAGGAGCTCTAAGCTACTTGCATTTTGGAACCAACTCGAGGGGATCTGTATTAAAACAAAGAATGGTTCTCAGTCATGGTTGGGTGGAACATGGTAGTTACCAAGTGATTCGGTCATATATACAAATGTCATATATTCCTGTGAATTGTTAATGCTGGGTAATTGAGTGTACATGTTTCAACCATTAGAGGAGATTCACTTTTTAGGTATGAGGTTTTGGATTGCCTATTTCATTTCCGAGAATAAGTGTTGGCTACACTATGCAAGTGTTTATATTATATGTTCTAACCCTATGTGCTTTTGGTTTTTCCTTTTCAAATTATTTTAGGGTTTACATGTTAAATTATAAACTCTAGGTTGTAATTTATTTCATGTGCTAGAATTATTGAAAGGTTTTGGTTCTTTCAGTTTTACTTCTGTAATTTAATTCATGTTCAATGATTTATCCAGGGTTTTGGTTATTTCCATATTACTTATGTATTCTCTTCTATAACTTAACCTTTGTTCTTTTAAAACTTAACTTTTATTTCTAAAAATAGTGCCTATATATTTTATATTTTTAGGAACCCTACTGGTAGATTTCATATTGCGAGTAGAGCTTTGTTTAGAAGTAAAGGCTAGTTTCAGGTCAAGCTTTAAACAAACATAAATATAGATTATAATAAATTGATATAATAAATAGAATCTAATAAATACTTTATATATATTTTATCAGGTATAAAAGAGAACTGTAGATACTAATTTAAAAATATTATAAACATAGTATTCTTTATCTAAGAGTAACCATAAATTCCAAGTAAACAAGCTAAGATTAAAACCAACGAATACTTGTCACGGTCTATATATATAAACTCATGCTAATAACGAGGATAAACATTACCACCTTCCATTAACCAAATAAATATCACAAATCAATTAACAATTCAAGTATCGAGACCCTATAAATGGTCCATGATTTATAACATTAATATTAACTACATCTACAAAGAATAAGCAGTAATGTTATTACTAAAAACATAAAATCATTGCATAAATAAACAAATCGAACCCTCTAACTATATGAGTAACGTTATAGAAATGGCATACCATAAAATACCATGTCCAATGTAATAGAACCCCAAAATATTAAATACATGGTAATCCTTTAAAAACCCAAGGTAATTGTACAGAGGTCGCAGGATCAAATCCTGTGGGAACTCAACCCTAAATCGCATCATTAACTGCCAACCTTCATTACTTTACACAACCCAAGATCAAATCCTATAGGGTGTGTAGTATTTACAAGCCACACTACACTACTTAGTTACAGGCTGTGATTTTAATACGTCAGGTCTTTACACAGAGGTCATAAGACCCATTATTAAAATACACACGTAGTCAACTATGGCCCTCGTCCCCATACTTAACCACATAGTCAATTAAAATGCTATAAAACCTTCTCACAAAATAACAAACAACACTGTTTTCCAACGAAGGGTTTACGTCCACAGTCGGCCTCACATTTCATTTACGCATCATAATTATAAACAATAAGTTTGCACCCATTTACGCTATCCTAATTACAATGGTAAGTGCTAATTCCATTCATGGCATGGCCCCAAGCCATAATGTTGTCCCCCATTGTCACCCTTACAACAAGAGTAAATAACGAAGGAGAAATCATATAGTCCATAAGTTTAACAACCACAGAAATCAAATTTAACATATATTTATAAACACGGTCTTTATAAAATCAATAACGAGTTTACATAGTCGTTACCTTCAGCCATTGCACAATTGCAAGCAATGGTGCTACCCATTTCCTATAACCTAATGAAAACATTCTAAAAAAAATGCACAGAGCCTGTCAAGAGCTACTGAGGCTCGTTTCGCTAAAAGAGAGCACCCACAAGTTCAATCCCTTTAGATCTAATTAAATTAGGCCCAAAAGAAAAATAAAACCCCAATTCCTATAGGATTACAAATGCAGAGTTCTTTTAAGTTACAGTTAAACCCCCAACCCAAAACACATCTATTAGAACCATATTCAAGAAAACCCAACCAACGACAACTGACAAATCAGTCATAACCACGAAGCCAAGAGGTGATAAGTGAATCCTTATTCAACAGGCTGACTATAAGGGTATGGATTTGGGCAAGGCCTTGCCCTCAAGCTATGAACCACGTGTTTCCTCGCAACCCCTATAACCTGCAATCACATAACGGAAGCCACGATGAGAAGTATGATATGGTAAACAAGATAAAACAAGCAACTGATGCTGCAAAGAAAAACTATCATCATACCTGTCTGCTAAGCCATCGAATTCATTTCCTTCATACTAAACAGGAGCAGAGAGAAAGTAGCAATGCTGTGAAATGACCAAACTAAATATTGGTACAAGCCCTAAGGGTGGTTTCCCCTCTTTCCAAGGCACATCAATAGCGCCACCTTGGCCACAATTAATGCACATGAGACCCATAATCGTATAATCTATGGACTATATTGCAAACTTGCCACCCAAATCAACATAAGGCCTGAACTATTGCATTCATTGAATACTTTAGCCTTTAATCCTTAATACCATGTGCATTGAGTACTTTAGGATTTAAGCCCTAAGACCATGGCATAGGAAATATCCCTTGGAATATTTTTAAAGCTAGAGTTTTTACAAAAGTATTACAAACTTTAAAATAAACATATAATAAAAATATGTTAGGACATGAACATGTCTTAAAACATTTACACCATATTAAATAAGTAGAACATAAATAATGAATCTTTTCCACATAGATAATAAGTGTTGTAGGACCTAGTATAGGTAGTTTTGACTAGCCTAATAAATAAAAAATTATTTTCAATTTTTGGGGACATTACAACTATCTATCTCTCCTCCCTTTCGTTGCTCTCTCTCTCTCATGCAAAGTTGAGAGTGTGAGGTGTGTTTAAATGAGGGAGAGTGCCTCCCTATTTATACCATTTCAAATGACTAACCAAACATAAGAGAGACTCCAAATACGGCCTACTTCTCCTAGAGAGACTCCAAATACACATTACATGATGTTACACTCGGGACTATAGCCTCGAATTACAATAGAGGTTGTACATCAAGCTCTAGACACAATTAATACATCCTGCTTTAAAGAAACAAGATGTAACACACATCCCAAATGGGGATACAGCAACATACAATGATAATATACGTCATAATATCATCCAAAGTTACAAATACATCAACATGTAAGTGTATAATTAGGTATACATTCTTTAACCCTACATCCTAAGATTATGATATCCATTAGCCTTGAAGCCATCCTTGAGCAGAAAGAAAAATCTTACACTACTTGAATCTTTTCCCGACATACGCCTAACATATTACACAATAAATATAGTAAAACTAATATAACCAAAACCAGGAAGATATAACAAATCCCTCAATACCCCTCTACATTATTCTATCGAGAATAGTAATGCTACGAACAGTTTTTACAAGAAATAAATTATCTAATACTATTAAGTTTTTAATTTAGCGTAAAAGAAAGTATTTTTCTTAGCGTCTTAGGAAAATTGCACATTAGCAGATCAATTAATGAGACTGAATATAACCTAAACTTTTTATCAAAAGAAACATCATAATATCGAATTGAGAAGACATATTTGAGAAAGGAAATTACCTAGGAACAAAATGTAACAATAACATCTTAAATATCTTATCTTGAAACCTTTGAGGCTACTTGATAAGGGACTACTGAGTTCCAACCTACAATAGATAACTCCAAATGTTCAAAATCTTTCAACCTTTGTAAATATCACCCCTAAGATGGACCAAGCTTAATAGAAACCTAGAGTTAGGGTTCTTTGTGCAGCTCTTTCCTTTAAGTAGATACTTCCATGAGGTTTCCTTTACTTGGCATTTTGGATTTCCTTATTTGCATCAGCTTCCTCTTTGAGGAATTATTTGTTTCCATGCCACACCAATGGAACAATTCTAGCTCTTAGTACACACATGAAATCCAGGCCACACCTTTTTGGGAAAGCAAGTAGTGTTTCCTCTGAAAGCTCCTCTATCTACCTTTTATTCTTATCTTCCTAGAATGTTTTAAAGGGAAGGGATTTCTCTCTCTCTTTTCAGGTTGAGAGGGTTATGATTAGAGAGAAAATTCGAAAAGAAGAAAAAAATATGGATTTGTTTGCCATGAGAATAATAAAAATATGATTAAATATAAACTAAATATGGTTTCATTTTTATATAATGTACGAGTACGATTGGTTGATCAACACTTTAACTTTTCACCAATCTTAAGGTGTGATGGAAATGATTAACTATTCTTGGATCCACGGTTGGATCTTGAATAGGACCTTATTGAATGTTTAGGATTACATAATAAAGAATTTATAATTTTATGTAATTTAAAAATGTACATAACCTTTTAATTTGAGGATAAAGTCGTAGGTCATGTGTTAAGATATATTGCCATGATTTATGTCTAATGAATTCATGTGATTCTGAATGTCATAATAATTTTATATTGTTATTGATTACTTAATGATATTTTGTGGTTAATGCAGGGAGAAACTTTACTTGGATGTGAATATGGTTTACTATTTTAGTTAGTAGATGGAAGTTGTTAAGTAATGTTATGCTGACTTTTTTTTTTATATGTTTCGAAAGTAAATAATTTATTTATTTTTATTTATATGCAAAATTTTGTATTATGTTTTTTATGAGCACTTATAATTAACAAATAAATGTAATTATTAATGGATTTTTATTACTATAGATTAAACATATTTAGTTGTGTAATTTATTACTCATTTATTTGTAGGAGTTCAATTCTTTCTCTTAGCATCTTTTGGTGAGGCTAAGATATCAATTAGGTCATGTCTAACTTCTAGATTTTGTGCTAATTCTTATGTTGTAAGGGTTTGTTAGTGCCTTGTCAGTGGCTAGTGGTTTCTTGGGTGTCTTCTCCTCGCACTAAATTTTAATCATAGTTTATGCAACACTTATAAACTTAAGTGTTTCCTTAGTTTATTTTTATTGTTAAGTTCTTCCGGCACCAAAATGACACCCCTAATCGACTCGTGGACACTTAACCATTCAACCACTCCACCTAGTTGATTCCATGTCCCTTTAAGTCTTTAGTCTCATAAATATACAATTTACAATACAACTTAGGAATTTACATCTATACTTAGGAGTTTATTTTTATACATCTACCTGTGGAGTCTCTACTTGATCCCTTGTCATGAGTGAGTACACAATTTCACTTTCAGTTACAAACATAGGGGCTTAGAGGAGGGATATTAGACCCTCCCTATTAAAAATAACCATGTCCCTATTTTGTCTTTGCAAATATGTTTTTCCATCTTTTCTTTCTTTGCATTTTCATCCCTTCTTGCATGTCTTCAATATTCTTGCTTTTCAAACATGTACTTACATAAGCAATGCAAATTCTTTTGACAATTTTAGCACAAACATATGTAAACATAAAATCATAGGAATGGTAAACCATAATTTCTTTGCAACAACTCATTGTTGCATTTTCATAACAATTTCTTCCATAGTTAATTTTACTCACAAAATTTTGCATTTGCATCCCTTCTTACATGTCTTAAATATTCTTGCTTTTCAAACATGTACTTACACAAGCAATGCAAATTCTTTTGATAATTTTAGCACAAACATATGCAAACATAAAATCATAAAAATGGTAAACCATAATTTCTTTGCAAAAACTTATTGTTGCATTTTCATAACAACTTCTTTCAAAGTTAATTTTGCTTTTTATACTAATCCTTCCACCAAGTTTGACATTTATTTGGCATTTAATTACTTCATATAAAACAGAGAGCTTTGCTTTATATAAAAGGACCATAAAACATAAAGTATATATATATATATAATCTAAAAGTATAACATCCATAATTTATAAATAAAACCACCAACTACCATTAAACCAAGAATCCACAAAATCTATCTATCCTCAATAATAATTCCATAAATTAAACCACCAAATCCCCTTAAACCAAGAATCCACAAAATCATAATAATTAAAACAAACTATTAATAGGCAATAACAATAGAGCAAGAATCAACAAAAACCTACTTTACCTGAATAATAATAAAAGAAAACTGTTTTTAGGTGGTACAATATTTACACCAAAAATCCACACAAAAAAACTATTTGCTGTATGAATGTCTACCTAGCTTGAATAATAATTAAAACAAACTAGGCAATAACATTAGACCTTAGACCAAAATCCACAAAAATCTACTTTCCCTAAATAATAATAAAAGCAAACTGCTATTAGGTGATACAATAGTTGTATGAATGTCCCAAGGAAATACTTATTTAGATACAAAGTAGAATGACAACAAACGCGAAAGAGGGACATCCTTGCTTATGTTCAGATAGTTGTTATTCACGATGGCAATCTTGTTGACCTTCTAAGTGAGATAATCTTGTTGACCATGTAAGTGACATACTTCCATGAACTTGTTGAGCTTGTGGAGCAACATGTCGAGCTTGTGGAGCAGCTTGTTGAACTTGTCGAGCTTGTGGAGCAACTTGTCGAGCTTGTTGAGCAGCTTGTTGAACTTGTCGAGCTTGTGGAGTAACTAGCTGAGCTTGTGGAGTAGCTTGTTGAGCTCGTGGAGCAGCTTGTGGAGCTCGTAGCCATGGAGGTAAAGCAACGTTTCCAAGCTCAATGCCAAGTCTGAAGAAATCTTGGGGAGGTGACAATGCATGCACTCCCATGTTTGTTGACTGATCACCTTGACCAAACACTAAGAAATGCGAGGGAGGTATTGGCCGTGAAGTTATAGCCGCAGCCGCATTTTGGAAGCTGATCACCAATTCCGAAGAAGCCTGAAGGAAGACCTAGCAATGGAGCTATAGCCCTGTTTTCAATTTGATGACCATCATCAAATGTGAAGAAATGTCGTGGAGGTAAAACCACGTTTTGAATTTGATCACCAACTATATTGAAGAATTCTTGGGCAGGTAGCTGTGCTTGCACACCCATGTCTCTCAAGAATTGTGGCCGAGGTAGTAGTGGAGGTACAACCGTATTTATAAATTGATTACCAGGTTCGTTCAATTTTAAGTGATCACCATTACCAAACCCTAAGAAATGTTGGGGAGGTAACTGTGGAGGCACAACCGTGTTTGGATGCTGTTCACCGAATTCGAAGAAGCCTACTGGGAAACGCACAGATGGAGGTATAGCCACATTTTTAGCCTGATGACCATCAGACAATCTTAATAAATGCGGTGGAGGTAAAACCACATTTCTCGAGAATTGTGGCAGAGGATTTTCAGCAAGGGGGTGGAACTCTTACAAACTACTAAGTTTCAAGGTTCCTAAGGTCGGGTGGTGTATGATTGCTAGCTTTAGTTTTTCTCATATTGGAAACATATATGTATTCTAGTTAACCAAACTCTTGTTGCTCACAGAGGGTTCTGGTAAGGAAAAGGAAGGAAGGTTCATAAAGTTGAGGATGATGTGCAAGATTGAGGATGATGTGCAAGACCAAGGATGGCGCACAAGGTGGAAAAGTTGACAAAGAATCGGCTTGATCATAATTTTGTAGTTTTTGGTCATGATTTTGTAGTTTTTGGTTCAGATTAGTTAGAAAGTTGGTAAAAGTGGACCATCTTATAAAAGGCGCAAGCCTATATATATAGAAGTAGGAAGTAACACTTGAATGATGAATGTTGAGATATGGAGCATGATTATATGATCTTCTCAACCTCTGCGGAATATCGCATTTTATCTGTTGTTTTGGTGTTTGCCTCTAGACCTGATGATGTATTTTGAGATCTTTTTTTGATGCAAAGAGTAATATGACATGACAGAAATGGATGGAAACACTTTGTTTTGTGTCTTTCTATTTTTCCTGTGTTAAATGATGTTATTTGAATGAATCAATGTCACAATATGTCTATTATTTCTAAATGATGTGATGTTTCTATGTTTTGAATATTGCCATGGTGATCGATCTATTCATGAGTAAACATACTATTGCAATCTCATGTATTGATGTGATCTAAATGGTCTACGATATGAATAAGTAATAGTAAACCCATATCTAGATCTCTGAGTAGTGTTGTGATAGCTGAACAGTAGATTCACAAAACCCGTCCTTCTTACTGTGGAAATGTGGTTCCAACAAATCTCCCTCGAATATCTTGAGTGAGGCTTCATCTGCTTTGTAGGTGTTACTGGACAAGGTAAAACCTGTCTGCGCCGATGCTAAGGAATATCACTGAGTTAGGGGTGTCAACATAGTGTGAACCCCTATTAACATGTTTTTGTCAACAAATGGTTCACGGGGTTTTGGTAAGGAAAAGGAAGAAGGGTGCAGAAAGTTGAGGATGATGCATAAGACCAAGGATGATGTGCAATGCCAAGGAGGGTGCATAAGTTAGAAAAGTCGACGAAGAGCCGACTTGATCATAGTTTTGTAGTTTTTGTTCATGATTTTGTAGTTTTTTGTATGAATTAGTTAAAAAGTTGGTTAAAGTGGAACATCTTGTAAAAGGCGCAAGCCTATATATAGAAGTAGGAGTGTAGTAGGAAGTGAGGCTTGAATGATGAGTGTTGAGATACAGAGCATGATTATATGATCTTCTCGACCTCTACGAAAGATCACATTGTATCTATTGTTTGGGTGTTTGCTTCAGGACCTAATTATATATTTTGATATTTGTTTTTATGCAAAGAGTAATATGACATGATGGATGTGGATGGAAACACTTTGTTTTGTGTCTTTTTGCTTTTTATGTGTTAAATGATGTGATCAGAATGAATAAATGTCATAGTATGTCTGTTATTTTTTAAAGATTGATGTTTTTTGTTTTGAATAATGTCATGGTGATCGATCTATTCATGAGTAAACATACTGCTACGATCTCAGGTATTTATGCGATCTACTTGATCTATGATATGAATAAGTAACAGTAAACCCCATCCTGGATATCTGAATACTATTGGGATAGATGAACAATAGATGCACAAAACCCCTCCTACTTACTATGAAAATGTGGTTCTGACAGTTCTCCCTCAAACATCTTGGGTGAGACTTCATCTTCTTTGCAGGTGTTGTTGGACAAGGTAAAACCCGTATGGGTCGGTGCTCAGGGAGATCGTTGAGTTAGGGGTGTCGATAGAGTGTGAACCCCTATGGATAGGTCTGTATCAACAAATGGCTCAATTGTCAGGACCATAGTATGAGGAGAACGAGGATATGTTGTGGCATCTGAAGAGACCGAATATTTAGGTTTGGTTCATCCAGAAGGCTCAAGAGTTCATAGCAGAAGAGAATTAAAGTTATAGATTAACGACAAAAGAGTGGCTGGGAAGGAATATATATTCTGATATCCATGAATACTTCTTCACCAAGTTTGTGATCATATTGTACGAGTGGTTGGCACAACTAACGTATCGAAAAACAAACTTTCACAGAGGCAAACCTACTTCCTAGAGTCCATAGATGATCTAGAAGCTAAAGGAGGTAGACAATAGAGAATTAAGGGTTGTCGAAGTGTGGCTTGAAAGCATGTTGGAAGGATACATCACTGAGTTTTTTGTTGACACAATCAAGTCTTATAGCGACGCAAAAAGGGAATTCCTCAAAGGGCCAAGAGGTAGGTTTCTATTGTCTTTGCAATTGTGGATTAAAATTTTCAACTATGAAAAGGGTATATTGAAGATGAACACTGACAAGTAGAGCTTTGGTGTGCAGAGGTTGTAGGTACTGCGTAGATGAGGGTTGGATGGAATGATATCGGGTAGATGGATGGGAGTTATGATGAACCTGTGAGGGAATTCGAGGAAGAGTGTGGTATTCTGTGAAGTGCGGTAAGGTTTCAACAAGAGAATATGCAGAGGACTAAGGAGAATCCTGCTACGACCAGAACAAGAAGGTACGAGAGAATATCACAAGGGACTAAGTGACCCTACAGTGACGAAGAAGATGAAGATGCTACGCCTGAGCCAGAGGAAAGACTAACCCAAAGCATTAACGTCCCACACCTCCATGTACTATGCCGCACTCATGAAGAAATACCAAATTGACACCAAATTTCTAGACATGTCTTCAACACACTAATAGTAGCGTATCAGGGAACATAGGAAGGACGAGGATGGCAGGAGATGATGTAAAGTTACTTTTGTTTCATGCGAATGATACTGAGGATCCTGAACAATATTGGTTTTTATGCACAGTAAGATGGACTGTCAAGCAATTCCTAGATGGGGATATTAAGAAGGGTCAATTGGAGACAACTTTTCTAGGTTGCGCATTGGACTCGTACACGAATTTTATCAAAGTTCCCATTGGGAACCCACTGAAGACTCTAATGGAAATTAGAACCGAATTGATCAAAGAGTTTAGGAAACCTAAGTCTGAGTCGCAATATATCACAGAACTGAACAAGATCAAGAAATACCCAAATGAATCAATCTGGGATTTCAATCAACGATTTAATATGCTGGTGGAAAAAGTCAGTTTTCGAATGAGCGAAGTACAGCACAAAGAATGGTTCATTGTGGCACTAGTACCACATATCAGAATGCCATTGATGCAGCAAAAGATTGCGACAGAGAGAGAGGCTCTGGAGATCACAATGAAGATGGAAGCCTCACAAGTCGGAGAAACTGGAGTTGGAATGAATAAGATCCAATCGAAAATGGAAAACCTAACGATACAATTGCAAGATATCAAGAAAGGAATGTAGCATCATGAGGAGATATGTTGTACTCAATGTCACATAGAGGGACATCATAAGGATGAATGCCCAAGTTTTTGAAATTATTTGCTGTCGAGAGCTCCAAATCCGTTAAGTCAAGGTAGCTTTCCATGGTGTCGCATCTATCAAGTTCATGGACATCGACATGAAGACCGTGTGTACCTTCAGAAGATGGTATCCAAGACCACAAATTTTTATTGTACTCTTTGTCGATATGTTGCTCAAGAAGACAAGTATTTTCAAGCATATGATTTTCTCCAAGATAGGATGATGGATGCGCATTACATGAAGGGAGAAAAAAATCAATCGATGAATAGACCACCACCGTAGTAGGTGCTGCATGTAGTACAGCCATAGCCATATTTTATACCACAACCACGACTGCATTTTGTACCAAAACCACAATTTGTTCCAACACATCCTCAGTATAACGAGATGTACTATGCTCCACAATAGTCACAGTCACTACTCATCCGCAATATATTCAACTGTAGTATGTTCAACCATACCTAAATCCCCTACAGCAATAACAGTTTAATAAACCGCAGTATCAACAACAAGGAAGATTTCATGGAGGATTTTGAGGGGGATGAAATGGAGATTTCGGTCGAGGAGGAGGACGAGGTCCAAAACCTGTGCAATGTTACAATTGTGAAGTATTGGGAAATTATCAATGAAATTAACTGAAGCTGCAGTCACAATGTACCTACTGTACCATTGTTAATCACAGAGTTGAAGATTGTCCACATATTATTGCAAAGTGGCAAGCAAATACTATCCTGCCACCACAGAAACAAAATCAGAATGTGAATCAGAATAGAAATGAGCCGCTGAATCTGCCACCAAACCAGAACTAAGGACCAACGGTTGGGAATATCTCAACAGAACCTAGGACTCAACATGTTGATGTTAGTCTCATTACTCGCTGAGGTGTGACAACAGGAGATGATGGTCAAATCCCACAAATTCGATTAGAGGGATGAAAAAGGTGCAATTTGATGTCGACACTAAGAGGAGTATGTTATTTGAAGCACGCGATACCATCAGAAGAGATTTGGGTAAGTTTCATATTTATGAAATGTCACCTATTTTTTATTCAACATTGGTAGGAGGACCATCGCGGAATCATGGTACACTACAATATTTCTTTGGATGTTTTCTATCCCTGGTGAAATATCCTGATGTGCTAGCTCAAATTGTAAGTCTGATATATCGACCAGAGAAAGGACGACAAAAGTCTACTGTGAATTTCCTGCATAAGAAGAAAAATGGAAAGGAGATGAGGATGAATGTCCATATTGGGGATTAGGATGTGGATTCAGTTATTTTGGATTTGGGCTCGAATGCCAACATTTTGAAAAAGTAGACATGGGATAAGATGGGGAAACCAAAGTTGGTTTGGACCCCTGTGCAACTGTGACTGGCTAATTAGGAGAGGGTGTCACCAATTAGGCGGGTGCCACACTTAATGGTGGAAGTTTAAGGAATGAGGACATGTGTGAATTTCAATGTTATCGAGAATGTCAATTAAGAAATCTCATATCGTGCACTACTGGGGATCAGATGGGAAAATTATAGTTTGACGGTGATCAACTTCATGAAGCACGTAATGACTTTTGAGAACCATGATATCAAAGTTGTTACAGAGAGAAAATTCCTATGGCTTAGAGGTACCACAACAGACAGTATGACACCAAAAATCAATATTTCCCAATATGGAAGAACAATAAGTGTTGATGTATTTGTAACTTCTGAATGTATTTATCTATGTATCTTATGTATTGTAACCTGATGTTTATGCCGGGATGTATCTATAATGTAATTGAATCATTTTGTCATGCCCGGATGCTCCGATCGGGAGTATCAATAATGTAAAAAAGTAATGTCAAGTCATAGTGAGTAACCCTCCGATTGTCTAAGGGTTAAATTCCCTGCAGTTCTGGGACACTAGGGTTATTAGACTCTCTTAGTAGAGGTCGGACCTGGTAGGGTTTTAGTCATGTCAGGATTAGTATAAATAGAGAGCTGGACTCTCTATTTAACACACAACTCATCCACACTCAGGTATAGTGCATAGTTGAGGAAGGAGAAGACATTGGGGCTATTCAAGAAGAAGATTACTACTGTTGAGGGATCACTTACTATTTTGGGGCTTTTACTGTTTTGGTGTTGATTCTATCTCTGAGGAAGTTGCGGTGTTTTCTCCTTTATGGTTTCCCTAAGGAAAAACACTATGTTCATTGTCTCTTGTGTTTGATTGTTGTACTTGTTATTCTCTTAGTTAAAAATCCTAATAATGCTAGCTTAATGTTGAAAAAATAGCATGGTATCAGAGCTAACCTGAGAAAAAGACACTGTGCAGCTGCGGGAACTAGGGTTTCCTAGTTTGTGGGTCTTCCTCCATAGATTTTCAGCAAAAGTAAGGCAGAATAAATCTCCTCCTTAGGGTGCATCTTTCTGTTGAAGAAGAATCCAATTCTGAGGTTTCTCAATTTTAGACTCGACACTGCTGCCGAAAATTAGGGATTTTCACAAAAGAGGAATTTTTCAGTGAGACCAGGCCCTGATTGATCTCCTCCCCAAAATTGAAGTTAGGGACACATTTCAAGGCATTTGGTTGGATAGAACTCTGGAAAATAAAAAACCTAATTTTCTCCTGAACTAGCCCTGCAGGATTTCATCTCAAGTTTCAGATCCGACATCTTGACCTGGTAAGATCTAAGATCTTTTGTATTTTCATTTGAGTTTCTCAGTTTAAGATGTCTCATCATACCAATATTGATGAAAAGATTGAGGGAGCTGACAACTTCTGATCCTAGAAGTATAGGATCTCCCTAGTCCTAGAAGAGAATGAATTAGACTCCTACATTCATGAGGAGGTTCCAGTTCCAGAGGGAGATGAGGCAAAGGCCTTACATAAGAATAAGATGGTTATGGAAAAAAGGATCACTACTGATTCTAGCAAGTATCACCTTATCCCACAGTTGTCCTCTCTAAAGACACCTAAAGCTATGTTTGATTCCCTAAGCAAATTGTTTGAAGGGAAGAACATAAACCAGAAGATGACCCTAAGGAATCAACTGAAGAATGTGAAGATTCAGAATGTAGAGACTATCCAATCCTACTTCACAAGGGTTTATCAAATCAAGGAACAATTAGAAGCTATAGATGAAGAAGTGGAGAATGCAGAGATTGTGATGACAACACTAAAGGGCCTTCCTAGGTCATGGGATTCATTCATCCAAGGAATCTATGCCAGAAAGAAGTTAGTCAAATTCAGCAGACTGTGGGAAGAATGTTCTCAAGAAGAAGCTCAGATAGCAGCTCAAGAAGAGAAGATGGGTAGTGAATATCAAGCTCTCCAAGTTCACTCCAACAAAGGTATAAGGAGACCTTATTACTCTAAAGGCAAGGATCCTCATCATAGAGATAACATTAAAAGAGACCTATCCAAAATGAGATGTTATACATGTGATGAAAGAGGACACTTTGCAAAAGATTGTCCTAAGAACAAGGTTCACTCTCATAAGAAGAAGGGGAACAAAAGAAGACATCATGCTCATGCTGCAGAGGATGATGAACCATCCAAGAAAAGAACCAGATATGAAAGTGAAGATTCATCAAGCGAGGATGAACATGTTTTGATCTCTGCTCTCATAGGTAACATTACTCATGGTAGTGATTATTGGCTTATAGATAGTGGGGCTTCCAAACATATGATTGGATTCAAGGAATCCTTTGTAAGACTGTCAAAACATGAATCACCTCACAAGGTGAAGCTAGGAGATGACTACCAATATCTAATAAAAGGTAGTGGGGAATCTTCATATAAACTAGACTCTGGTAAGTCTCTAACAATGAAAGAAGTATTGTTTGTGCCATGATTCAAGAAGAACCTTCTCTCCATATCAGCATTGGATGCAAAGGGAATGTGGGTTGCATTCATAGTTGGTCAAGTCATCATGTGGCCAAGAGGTAAGACTATCAATGATGCAGTGGTAATTGGAGAACAAGAAGGAGGTTTGTACAAATTGAAGGGCGATCCAGAACAAGCCTTATTCCATGAAACAGTAAAGCCAAATGAGCTTTGGCATAGAAGGCTTGCACATGTGCATTACAGAGCACTACCTATTGCGAGCAAAGCTGTTGAAGGTCTTCCAAAATTCCAAGCAAAACATGATGGTGTTTGCAAAGGATGTTTAAAAGGAAAGAATACAAAGAAGACATTTTCCAACAACGAAAGCAAAGCCAAAGACATACTAGAAATCATCCACTCCGATGTATGCGGTGCTATGTCATCAAACTCACTAAGCGGGTATGCATACTATGTTTCTTTTATTGATGATTTTTCTAGAAAGACATGGGTTTACTTCATGAAGAACAAAGATGAAGTATTCATCAAATTCAAGGAATTCAAAGCCTTGATCGAGAACCACACTGAAAAGAAGATCAAGACTTTTCGATTAGATAATGGCGGAGAATTCACTTCGAATGAATTCAAAGAGCTATGCAAAGAATCAGGGATTAAGAGGGAGTTGTCCACTCCTTATAATCCAAAACATAATGGGATTGTGGAATGAAAGAATAGAACTATCATGGAAGTTTCAAGAGCCATGCTTCATGATCAAGATCTTCCTATGCATCTTTGGGTGGAAGCTGCCAGAATGACTGTGTATGTACAGAATCGTACTCCACATAGAGTACTCGAGAACAAGACTCCTGAAGAATTCTTCTCTGGAAAGAAACCAGAATTCAGCCATCTCAGAATATTTTGTTGTCCTATGTACATACACATTCCAAAAGAGAAGAGAACAAAATTAGATCCTTCGGGAAAGAAGGGCATATTTGTGGGATACTTTGAAAGCTCGAAGGATTACAAAATCTATTTCCCAGGATACAAGAATATTGACATCAACAGGGATGTAACATTTGATGAAGACACAGCTTACAACAAATCCAGAAAGAGACCTGCTGAAGAACCTGAAGAAGCAGAAGAAGAAGCACCCATAGTTCATGATACAACCATGAATGAAGAAGCTCAAGAAGAAGATCGATATTTCGAAGAACCACAAAGACCTGTAAATCCACCTATGGAGAAGAATCCTCATAAAAGGAAACCTGCCTGGGTACGTGAACTTATCCATGGTTTGGAAAGATATGGGGCTCCAGAAGAGAATTACAGAGAAAGAAAGAGGACCAAATCCTGCTCCGGGTATGTAGCCTTACTATGTGATTTCATTGATAAAGAACCTTCCAGTTATGAAGAATTGGCAGGATGAAAAGAATGGAAGGATGCTATGATCGAAGAATATCAATCAGTCATGAAGAATGATGTTTGGGATGTTGTCCCAAGACCAAAAGGGAAGTCAGTTGTAACTTCCAAATGGATCTACAAGATCAAGCATGCTGCAGATGGTAGCATTGAAAGGTATAAAGCAAGATTTGTAGCTCGGGGTTTCTCTCAGAAGGAAGGAATAGAATATGAAGAAACCTTTGCACCTATAGCCAGATACACTTCCATCAGATCAGTACTTTCTTTGGCTGCAGTGATTAAATGGAAGATACACCACATGGATGTCAAGACTACTTTCTTGAATGGTGTAGTTGAAGAGGAAGTGTATGTAGAATAGCCACTAAGTTTTGAGACACATAACAGAGAGTCTCATGTATGCAGATTGAAGAAAGCCATGTACGGTTTGAAATAAGAACCAAGGACTTGGTACGGCAGAATTGACAGCTTTCTATCCAGTTTGGGCTTTACCAAGAGTAAAGTAGATTCCAACCTTTACTATAAGGTTGAGGATGGCAACCCAGTGATGCTTCTACTATATTTAGATGATCTATTCATGATAGGTACGGATGGATTGATTTCAAATACAAAGAGAAAGCTTGCTGCTGAGTTTGAAATGAAGGACTTGGGGATGATGCATTACTTTCTAGGTATGCAGGTGTGGCAGAGTAGAGATGGAATCTTCCTTAGACAAGGGAAGTATGTAGTAGAGATCCTGAAGAGGTTTGGGATGATGGACTGCAAGGCTATGGCCACACCTATGGAATCGAACCTGAAGCTATTGAGTGATGCTTCATCAGATTCGGTTGATGCTACAATGTATCGTCAAATGATTGGGTCATTGATGTACTTGACGAACACGAGACCAGACATTTGCTTTGTTGTGAACACCTTGATCCAGTTCTTGATAGATCTGAGAAATGTTCACTTGATTGATGCAAAGCATATTCTGAGGGTACAGTTGATTATGGGCTCAAGTATAATGAAAATCAAAAGATTAACCTGGAAGGTTACGTTTATTCAGATTGGGCAGGAAGTGCCATCAATAGGAAGAGCACTTCAGGGTGTTGCTTTAGTATGGGATTAGGTGTGATCTCTTGGTTTAGCAGGAGGCAATCCTATGTGGTACTGAGTACAGCTGAAGCAGAGTATGTCACAGCTTGTTCAGCTAGTTGTGAGGAAGTGTGGTTGCGGAAGCTACTGTCCGATATATTCGACCTCCAATTGGATGCTACTTGTATACATTCTGACAACTAGAGTTGCATGAAGTTGTTAGAGAATCCAGTGTTCCATGACAAGTCAAAGCACATCGAGATCAAGTATCACTATATCAGAGATATGGTGCAGAGGGGAGCAGTGAAGCTCTAATATGTTGCAACAGAGGAACAAATAGCTAATGTATTGACAAAGCCATTGGCTAGGATGAAGTTCAAGTACTTCAGGGAGAAGCTTGGTGTTCTCCAAATCGAGGTTTCCTCCAAGAGAAACTGATGAGACCCATAGCCTATCTGACATGGTGAGAAGATTGGTTCCTTCCATGGTTAGATGTAAGGGCTGATCCATTCTGTAATGGTGAGAGGATTGGTTCTTTCCATGTTAGATATGAGTGCTGATCATTCCGATGAGTAGGTCGGATGTAAGGACAACTACCATTCTCTAGGAGAATGGAGGAACTTGGTTAGTTACCAGGAAAACTCAGTGTAGGACTGAGAATCCATTCTGAGGTGACATAGGGATGTGTTCCCACTAGATCAGATGTAAGGGATAAACCATTCTATCATGGCTAAAGGATTAAGTTCCTCCCATGTCAGATGTGAGTGTTGGCCATTCCGACAAGCAGGTTGGATGTAAGGGCAACTACCATTTTCTAGGAGAATGGAGGCACCTGGTCAATTACCAGGTAGCTCAGTCAAGGACTGGGGGCCATTCTAATATGATTGCTAGGATGTGTTCCCTCATGATTAGATATGAGTGCATATCCCTTCCATCAGTAATGGGATGTGTTCCCTCACTCGGTGGATGTAAGTGTAGAGCCATTCCATCAGTAATAGGATGTGTTCCCTCACTGGGTGGATGTAAGAGTAGAGCCCTTCCATCAGTAATGGGATGTGTTCCCTCACTGGTTGGATGTAAGTGCAGAGCCCTTCCATCAATAATGGGATGTGTTCCCTCACTGGGTGGATGTAAGAGCAGCGCCCTTCCATCAGTAATGGGATGTGTTCCCTCACTGGTTGGATGTAAGTG
Source organism: Pseudotsuga menziesii (assembly GCA_001517045.1). Taxonomy (NCBI): domain Eukaryota; kingdom Viridiplantae; phylum Streptophyta; class Pinopsida; order Pinales; family Pinaceae; genus Pseudotsuga; species Pseudotsuga menziesii. The sequence goes on from LPNX010797885.1 coordinate 141,491, forward strand.
CAGAGCCCTTCCATCAGTAATGGGATGTGTTCCCTCACTGGGTGGATGTAAGTGCAGAGCCCTTCCATCAGTAATGGGATGTGTTCCCTCACTGGGTGGATGTAAGTGCAGAGCCCTTCCATCAGTAATGGGATGTGTTCCCTCACTGGGTGGATGTAAGTACAGATCCCTTCCATCAGTAATGGGATGTGTTCCCTTAGTGGGTGGATGTAAGTATAGAGCCCTTCCATCAGTAATGGGATGTGTTCCCTCACTGGGTAGATGTAAGTGCAGAGACCTTCCATCAGTAATGGGATGTGTTCCCTCACTAGGTGGATATAAGTGCTAGCCCTTTCTGATATGATTATAGGATTGGTTCCTACATGATCAGATGTGAGTGCCGGGCATGCCTTTCTGATGACTAGGTCAAATTTAAGTGTTGGACGGACCATTTTGACGAGCAAGTCAGATATGCTGAAGAAGACCTACATGGAGGCTAAGCCTACAACTAGCACGAAAAAGGGCTGGCTCTATAGAAATTCTTGTGACGAGAAGAATCATGAGATAGCACCTGAGATGATCGAGATCGAGTGATGATCGAGATCCAGTTATAATAGCCAGTGATGATCGAGATCGAGTGATGATTGATATCCATTGATGATGATCCAGCAATGATGATCTAGATCGAGTGATGATCGAGATCCAGAGATGATTACCAGTGATGATCCAGATCGAGAGATGATCCAAATCCAGTGATGATCCAGATCGAGAGATGATCCAAATCCAGTGATGATGTCCCATGATCACCTAGATCGAGAGATGATCCAGATCCGATGACTTGAATATGAAGATGCCTTGAGGACTCAAGAATACCTGAGATGCAGATGACGAGATGATCCAGTTGATACAGAGAAGAAGACCAGTGCTGAAAATTGTGTCGAAAGAATACCTTCCTAGTTAAGAGGGAGTGTTGATGTATTTGTAACTTTGGAATGTATTCATCTATGTATCTTATGTATTGTAACCCGATGTTTATTCCAGGATGTATCTATAATGTAATTGAGTCATGTTTTCATGCCCTAATGCTCCGATCAGGAGGATCAATAATGTAAGAAATTCATGTCAAGTCATAGTGAGTAACCCTGTGATTGTGTAAGGGTTAAAGTCCCTGTAGTTCCAGGGCACTAGAGTTATTAGAATCTCCTAGTATAGGTAGGCCCTGGTAGGGTTTTAGTCATGTCAGGATTAGTATAAATAGAGAGCTGGACTCTCTATTTAACACACAACTCATCCACACTCAAGTATAGTGCATACTTGAGGAAGGAGAAGCCACTGGGGCTAGTCAAGAAGAAGATTATTGATGTTGAGAGATCACTTATTGTTTTGGGGATTTTACTGTTTTGGTGCTGATTCTATCTCTGAGGAAGTTGCAGGGTTTTCTCCTTTATGGTTTCCCCGAGGAAAAACACTGTGTTCATTATCTCTTGTGTTTGATTATTGTACTTGTTATTCTCTTAGTTAAAGATCCTAATAATGCTATCTTAATGTTGAAAAACTAACAATAAGCAAATCTAACACTAAAGGATATGAAATTGTACCTTATTCCGAACAGTTGAAGTAGATCCCCATTGAGATTTTTCAATGCAATTGCAATTATAATTTTCTCTCAACAACAACAAATAAATAAAGAATGATATAAATAAATGTGTTAGATATATCCTAGCATATATAATCAACCATGTATAAGAAATTAAATACATCCATGGATTCAATATTCATATTCAAAATGCACATGAATTGGAGAGGAAAAGATATTTCTATTAATAAATCAGAGATACAATAGTGACAAACTCTTTCAACACTTTTGCAAATAGGAGAAACTGAGTTCTCCACATGTGCCACCACCACTTCAATCCTCCATCTCTTGATAGCAAGCTCACAAAGCAAAGGCAAGCTTGGGAAGAACAGTATGTGCTCCAAGGGAAAAAAGGATGCAAACTCAAGTATAAAAAAAGCTGAGGCAATAATGGATTATAGTTTCCTTGCTCTTCAATTTCTCCTTCTTTAGTGTATCCAAGGGGTTCCTTATATGAACTCCAATGACGTAATGGAGGGTCGAATCCGAGCATTCTCAAGGAATTTGGAAGGCCAAGAGTCAATTTATTCAGACTCAAATGAGGAAAATTCCAAAAATATTTGTAATTTTGCACACATCCCGATGTACACGGGTTTTAGGTCAAAAGTTGTGTATACATGTGGGTATTGCTTTAAAAGTCATGTATATGTATAAACAGAAAATTTTTGGGGATGATCTTGGAACATCAAAGTATAATATAAGTCCATGGGGTACAAAGATTTTTTAGAGGGACAAGGAAGGCCATAAATGTGTGATCTACCTAGTGTGGTAAAATAAGCTATAACAGATTCCCCCAAATGTGTGAGGTTATAGGGGTAACATGTTAGCCGAAATACATTATAAAACCCATCCCAGAAGTGGAGTAAGGAAGACTTGGGTGGAGGAACCAACCACTCATCAGTACAATACAATGATAAATCTCTACATGTGAGTGCAAATACATGTAGCAGTCCTAGAAACATAAGAGTACAATTTGGCATGAATAGGCATGATATACAAAGTGTCATGTGTGGTCTTTTCCATGTACAATATATAATGGATCAAAAACTCCACAATGGAGGAACATATCTAATATACACTGGAAATACTAGAATCATGATCACGAGAGATGAAATCTCATGAATACTGGCATGATCAAGGAGGTAGCATATATGGAATGCCACCAAGCTAGAAGGTCTTCTACAAAAACCACTACGGGTATATGTCCTACTACATGAATGGATGTGTCGAGGTTGAACATAGTAGTCCATCATCTGATTACCGGTTATTGATGTATACCGTTAACACACACGAGATAACCCACCAATAATGAAAATGGAAATCAAGGTAAAGAGTGCTATCTAACAAGTGTGAATAGATGTGTTGAGGTCAAACACTTGGAATAATCCATCAATCAGGGGACATTGATATATTCCCAAAATTGTCAATGGCGAGAGAACCTGCCACTAATGACTATAAGTCTCGAGGCACTCAAATGACTATAAAATCCTATTCTAGAATAAATTATTTGATGTTGATGAAATGTAATCTGCTGGAAGGAGGGCATTAAGGCATCCCCCATCAACCAACATGAGGTACTCAACAGCATTGTATAATGTGGAAGAACTCAATGAACAAGATGTGTATGAACCAGTAACAGTACCGGTAATGGCCAACATGTGAAGTCAAGATAAATGAGGAATGGCCGACTCAGGATTCAACTTCCTTCGAACAAGAGAATAAGGCAAGTGGTGACTGAATCTAGGAAGCATGGACTCGATATGCAAACTGGGACATCTATGTCACATAGGAGGAATCAATAGAGGCTCCATGGGGACCGAAAGCATAACCACTTGGTGGAGATAAAATGAGAGTAATGAGTATGGATCCTAAAGTAAAGCTAATAACCCAACAAATGGATGTGATATATAGTTCTCTATTCAAAGTAGACACGACTCGACTTCTTCCAAATATAGCATCTTTTTCCGTCCAAATTTTTTATCTTTTTATTTTTTTGCACTTTTTCAGATATTTTGAAAAGATTTAAAAAGAATAAAAGTTATTTATAGTACATATCTAGGAGTATATGAGTGCCAGGGACAAGAAATATAGTTCCAAGCAGTGGAACATACTTATACTCAATGCAAGGAAACATGTGTTTGATAACAACACTTGGGGGAAGGTCTCCTCCCAGTAAAGGGGTGATCAAGCTGCAAAGGATATATAAAAGGCTCTTCCTGGATAGACATGAGACAAGCTCGAGCTATATGGATGATAACTCAAAGTCAGTAAGCCAACATAAATCTCAAGAAGGCAAGAAAAACTCATGAAATGTAATTACAACTTGACGTATACAAGGGATTCCCTATGGGGAAAATCCGGCATAAAGTTCAAGAGGAGTATTAAACTCTTGCTCAAGGACATGGAGGGACTAAAAAAGGGACTCCCACAACCTAAAGGAGGCATCTAAGAATTGGTACCAAATGAAACATAAGATCTAACACTAAGGGATATTGAATCATACCTTATTCTGCACGATTGAAGTAGATCCCCATTGATCTTTTTCAATGCAATTGAAATTATAATTTTCTCTCAACAACAGCAAACAAATCAAGCGTGATATATATAAATGTGTTAGAGATATCCTAGAATATATAATAAACCATGTATAAGCAATTAATTACATCCATGGATTCAATATTCATATTCAAAATGCACATGAATTGGACAAGCCAAAGATATTTCTATTAATAAATCAGAGATACAATAGTGACAAACTCTGTCGACGCTTCTGCAAACCAGAGAAATTGAGTCCTCCACCTGTGCCTCCACCACTTCAATCCTCCATATCTCAATAGAAATATCACAAAGAAAAGGAAATGTTGGGAATAAAACTATGTGCTCCAAGGGACAAAGGGATGCATACTCAAGTATAAGAAAATTTGAGGAAACAATGGACTATAGTTTCCTTTCTCTTCAATTTCTCCTTCTTCAATGTATCCAAGGGGTTCCTTATATAGCACTCCAAAGAGGTACTGGAGGGTCAAATCCAATGTTTCTCAAGGAATTTGGAATCCCAAGAGTCAAGTTATTCGGACTCAAATGACAAAAAATCCAAAAATATTTGTCATTTTGCAGACATCCCGATGTACATGGATTTGAGGTCAAACGTTGCGTATACACATGGGTATTGCTTTAAAAGTCATGTATGTGTATAAAGAGGAACTTGTTGGGGATGATATTGGAATATCAAAGTATAATATAAGTCCATGGGGTCCAAAAAGTTTGTAGAGGAATATGGAAGGCCATAAATGTGTGATCTATTTGGTGTGGTAAAATCAGCTATAATAAGAGTCATATCCTTGATGGACCTGAGTGAAGGAAGAAGGTATGTCGAACTAGCCAAGGAAGAATTTCTAGGGGGATTGGACCATGTGTACAACATTTCAGAGGATTATGTCCATCCCACTGCAGACGAATAGCTAGGATGGCGAAGATCTACCTCTGTATCATTGGATTCTGACAATGCATTGGAAAATTATTTGAATTGGATGCAATAGAAATCGATTTGAAAGTGTGGAAGAATCACTCGGTCTCTACGTCGTGTTGTAACAGAGGTTGTCCAGTTACCGAAATATGAAGAATTGCCTAATTTTCTTTAATTTCTTGCTAACTTTGAATAAATGGTCTCAGAACCTCAGAGGTTATTAGCATTGTACGAGACATTGAAGGCCACTCCAGCACGTTGGTGGGTTACATAAGAAATTGATCAGTGGTTCTTCATTGTGTCGCAAGTTGATGGAATTTTTCCTAGGCTCAGTAGAGAATTATCAAGTTTAGAAGTATGATGGGTGAAATTATCTCGATGATCATTTGGTTGCATGTCATACCATGTGGGTGTCATGACCAAAGGATGAGTGGGTACATGATTTTGTACACACATTGGATGAAATGTCATGATAGTGGTATATATCAACCAAACTGAGAAGAGATATCAAAACATGGGAGGATTTGTCAATTTGTTTCAGTCACACTTTCATTTTTTTTAATGTTGATCTAGTAATTCATAGCGTACTACATTATATCCATGATTTTTTATCGGAGAAAGTTCCCATCGCATATCATCTAGAATCACATGAGTTACCAATGCTGCAGTCAATGATAGAGATGACCCAAGGAACATCAATATTCCAAAATTAGAAGGAAGACAGAATATCACACCACCAGAGATGCTGAGAGACAAACCTCACCAACCTTTGAAGATTCAGAAGGTCAACGTTGGGTCAGAGAAGGAACCAAAGTTCATGAATATTGGAGATGATTGGGATGAAGAAACTATGGAGAATATCACCGATCTATTGTATGAGTTTCAATATTTGTTTCCGACTAAATTTTCTGAAATGAAAATCCCACTGAAGCCAGATGCAAATCCTATGAAGTAGGGTTTGTATTGCTTGAATCCGTGATACAAGGAGAGAGTAAAGGATGAACTCAAAAGAATGTTGGACGCAAAAATCATAGAACTGATTGAAGAATCTGAGTGGATCATTCCAATGTTTGTACAATATAAGAAGACAGTCGAGGTCTGTATCTATGTCAATCTCAGGAAACTTAGCGACGCATTCCTTAATGATCCATTCCCAACGTTGTTTACTGACGAAGTATTTGAAGGAATAGGTGGTTAGGATATGTATTCCTTCACAGATGGCTTTTTCGGCCATCATCAGATCAAGATTGTGAAGGAGGATTGGCATAAGACAACTTTCATGACTGAGTTGGGATGCTTCCAGTACACGATGATGTCGTTTCGACTCAATAACACACCTACGATATTCTCCAATTTCGTAGTTTATACGGTTAAAGACTTTATTCAAAATTTCTTAGCGGTGTACATGGATGACTGGACGATGTATGGGTTGATAAAGGATCACTTAGGAAATCTGTGATTCATGTTGGAGCGATGTTGACAACATCATATTGCGTTGAATTCAAAGAAATGAATATTTTGTGCGCTGCTTAGGATTTTGTTGGGGCACATTGTATGTAAGGAAGGGATGTTGGTTAATCCAGCCAATATTGCACTTATTGTTAACTTACGCCCATCGACGAATGTGAAGCAGCTCAGAGCGACATTAGGACATATGGGATATTATCGGAAGCTCATAAGAGGATTCATTGTGATCACATCACCCATAGATAAGTTGTTGAAGAAGGATGTGTAGTTCGAATGGAGTCATGATTTTCAGGAAAGTCTCAACAATTTGAAGAAAAATATGGTCACAATACCAATATTTGTCTTTCTGGACTGGATGAAGGAATTCCATGTCCATGTTGATGCGTCGTCAACTGTGCTAGGATTGGTGCTAGTCCAACCAGGCGAAGGGGATATCAATAATTCAATTTATTTTCTAGTTAGAAGCTATCACATGCGGAGATAAATTATACAATGACTAAGAAAGAAGGGTTGTTGATGGACTATGCATTACAGAAGTTTCAACACTATCTGTTGGGATGAAATTTCAAGATGTTCACTGATCACTCTGCATTGAAATACTTTCTGAATAATCCTCTATTGGGGGGGGGAGATATGTCGTTGGCTACTACTCTTCTAAAAGTTTGATTTCAAAATCATTGTGAATCTAGGTCACTTGAATGCAAGACCTGGCCATTTGTCATGAATCGATATAGGTAAAGAACCAATGAACATCTAGGATGGACTACCTGATGCACATTTATTCGGGGTTGGAATGGTTGATGATTATTATGAGAAAATAATTCATTTTTTAGTGAAAGGAATGGCACCTAAGGGGTTCATCTCAAATCAGAAGAATAAATTGGTTGTTTGGGTCATGGATTTCCAAATGATTGCTGGAGAACTCTATAAGATGGGACATGATGATATCTTACATTTATGTGTCCTATTGCATGAACATGAAAGATTATTAGTAGAATCACATGAGGGGGTTGTAGGAGGACGCTATGGAGGTTGCATAGATGCAAAAAAGGTACTCTATGTAGGACTATGGTGGCCAACTCTACAAGGTGATGCCACAGATTATGCAAGGACTTGCAATGTTTTCCAAAGAATAGGGAATCTATCACAAATGGATGATATTCCCTTAGTACCTCTGGTAATGATGCAACCATTTGAAAAATGGGCAGTAGATTTTGTGGGACCCATCAACCCACCAGGAAAAAGGATAGATGAGCGATATATCATCACAATGAAAGATTATTTTACAAGGTGGAAGGAATCCGCACCACGGGAAGATTGTACTGCTGTGATTGCGGAAACATTTCTATTTGATAATTTTGTCACTCAATTTGGTTGTTCTAAGATATTGATGAGCGATAAGGGGAGTCATTTCATCAATTACACCATCAATTCACCAATAGAGGAGTTCCATATTCGACACAAGAATATCACTCCATATCATCTGCAAGCTAATGGGACAGTCAAATCATTTAATAAGGTATTAGAGAATGCACTCACAAAGGTCTGTCGTGCAATCCACAATGATTGGGATTTAAAGATTCCAAAAATCTTATGGGATAATCACACTACTTGAAAACAGTTGACAGGGAAGACACCATTCAAGTTGGTGTATGGGCAGGAAGCACTGATACCAATGGAATATATTGTTTCAGGTTTGGGCATCATAATGGAAATAGGGATGGATGACGAAGGAGCACTAGAAGAACATCTAACTCAGTTGGTGCAGCTAGAAGAATATCGGTTCATCGCTAGATTTCACCAACGCGTTGAGAAATATCACAAGGCATGACATGATCGAGAAATAAAAAACAATCACGTCCATCAAGGGGATTTGGTGCTTCTATATGACAGTAAGTTTGCAAAACATCCAGGTATGTTGCAAATGCATTGGTTGGGTCCATATGTAATAAATTTCAACATTTACAATGGTGTGGTATAGTTGCAATAGTTAGATGGTGCGATGTTTCCTAAGTTATTAAATGGAATTTTAGTCAAGCCCTACTAGGATGGCCTAGTGCGATGTGATGCTTGAGGCATTGCATAATAAAAAAATGCATGAGGGTGTACTGAGGAGGATGATGCACTAGAAACCAGTGGAAACGTAAGAAAAAGTGTTAGAATCATATCTAGAAAGCAGTGTAGCAATGTCCACAGGGACATGATAGGGTCAAATCATAGAGTTAAGGCAGTAGTTAAACCAGTTAGGAGATGACGACATTAGACGAGTGTTGAAGCCCAAACTATGTATGTGGTTGATAATAGTGTCTAAGGATTACAACACATGGAGAAAACCCAGCCAAAAGCTTTAAGCAATCACACACAAGTATTTATTTATACTTGAGCTGTTTGGGATAGTGATCTCTGATGGATACTTTTGTAGCCTTCGCTGGCTTATGGTTGGATTTGATCCACAGATGAATTGTTTCCCAGATTGGGAAACAAGGTAATAATAAAAGAAACTGAAAACTTAAACCTTACTAGGAAAGGAAACCTGATCTAAATCTATATTACTTTGAAAATGGATATTGGATTGATTACAGGTTGTCTTGAGGTATTTGAAGAACCAGTAAATCGCCACATTAACAAAAATTTGAAAGAGATGACAATCCTCTTACTCAAATCACAATTGTTTAATGAAAATTAAATAAAAGCAACTCAATATTAAATCATTCAAGGTAACCTGCATGTGCACATGTCAATTGAAAAACAAACATATAGGCTGTAAAACTTTCACTGTTAAACCACTTGCAGAAATAGATAGAGATAGTTAAAGAATAAATTCCTTAGAGCTCTATCAGTGTATTAAATAATAACAAAGAAAAATATCAGTTATGAGAAAACACATTAATCAATTAAAAATGAATCACAACACCATCTGATCATTTGGAACAAGAAAATTGAGATCTGTCAAAGAAAGTCAATCAAATAAAATACAAGAGATAAGAAACAACAATACTGTATTTATTCAGAATCTTGTAATAAATTACATAAACCTTAGGAAAAACAAAGATGTTTTTCAGTCTCTTGTACCAATCTTCCTTTCTCCAAAATTCAAAAGTCCTTTATACATTCGAAGACATCCTCTTAAATAATTATTACAAAGAATAGATTTCCCCCCTAAAGGGTATCAAAACCTAAAAAAATCTAGTATCCCAAGAAATATCTCTACATCCTCCAAATATGTAGCAATTCCTCAATATCAGGATAACTGGCATATTCAATGCCAAGCTGGGAATTGCACTTATGATGTTCAATCTCATTTTTACCTAGTTTATGCCAAAATCAAATGTAGATGTGGATCTTTCCTTCCACTGTGAATGGTCGTTTGATCAAATGATCTACATCATGTATGTTGACGTGGTCAGGCTTCTTGATATTCTCCTCCTCTTCATATCTTTGTTTCTTCACTTGCTCAATCATTAGTCCTGGTGGACATGCTTTTTCAATAAGTACCATCGCAGGAAAGAATAATTCATCCGTAATGTTTTCTGCTGCATACCACCTTTTGCTACAAATAGATTGTGCCTTCTTTATGGCTTCAACAATTTCTCAATCCAATTCTTCCTAGGATATTAATATAGTCGTGATTTTCTTGAACTAGAAGTTAGTAAGGAAAGTGACATTATCTTGCTTATCTTTCATGTATCTTTTCTAGTATGTGACCTCATCATAAGCCTTTGAAGCTTGCTGCCTCTTTTCAACTAGATCTTCCAGAACAACAAACATTTTGTCAAAAGTCATATGAGTTTCAAAAATATTATCTAAGGTTTTAAACAATTCACAGAACAAATCATGATGTTCCCTGTTAGTCCAAATAGCCAACTCTCACTACATCAAAACCCTGTGATTAGTGTCTTTTTAGCTTCCCTTTTAGCGTCCGCTAACACTTTTAGTGTATTTTTCATCAATTTTTGGACAAAGTGGATGCTTTTCCATGGGATGGTGCTTTTAATGGAATTATTTGCGTCCCTTTTTAAAAGCTAGCGCTATTTTGGATGCTATTTAGCGTCCCAATTAGTGTCCCAATTAGAGTCTCAATTAGCGTCCCAATTAGCATCCCAATTAGCATCACAATTAGTGTCTCTTTTTAAAAGTTGGCGTTATTTCAGAGGCTGATTAGCATCCCAATTAATGTCCCAATTAGTGTCCCAATTAGCATCACAATGATCATCCCAATTAGCATCCCAATTAACATCCCAATTAGCGCCCAAAAAAACATCCCATATAACACCCATAATAGCCTCGAAAAAAACGTCCTGAATAGCATAGAACCATATATTAATCTAGGGTTAGCAACAAGAATTGTGCCATGAATTTCGGAAAGAAAAACATCCAACATAGTGCTAAGAATAGATCCAGGAATTGCGCCTATAAAACATCCAGCATAACACCAGGTATAGCATATAGAATAATGCCAGAAAATTTGAAAGGAACTGTGCTAGGAATTGCACTAGGTTTAGAGCTAGGAATTGTGTTCAAAAAACGTTTGACATAACATCAGATATATCAATGTCAATGTCAATGATTATGATTCATGTGATAGTACTTTTGGATCTTGATTTATCATAGTGGCACCTAAATGATCATAATCATGGCACATTTGGATCTTGATTAATCCTAGTGAGGGGTAAATTACCTTCATGTCAACTAAATTGTTCTGGTGGCATTTGAGTGTCCCCAATAGCATTTGATAGACCATAATTGCATTTGATTAGCCCTAACAACATGGTGATGATGCATTACGATAATTATGATGGAGCATATGGATATGATTTGATAAGTATAATACTATATCATCCATTATTGTGAGGTAATAGGGCTCCTTTCTCATTAGTATCAGAATTATATTAATGTTGTCATTGATGATGACTATGACGATGAAAATGATGTTGATTTGCTGTCTTATGATGATGACGATGTGGATGTCAATAATGATTATGAATGTAATAGCACTTTTGGATCGTAATTGATTCTAATGTCACATAAATTTGTGTAACAACATCTAAACGACCCTATTATCATCGAAATGATTGCAACAACATATAAATGACCTTAACAATTACATGACATGAATCCTAATGGTGATGAGTGATTATGAGCACTAATGGCATATGAGCGACCATAGTGACAATTATGACGATGATTTTGTTGATGATTTACTTAATGTTGATGATGGTGATGATAATGAGGATGATAATCAAGATGATGTTGATGTACCATATGGCATTGATGATGATGATGACAACATTGTTGTCCACGATGATGATGCATGCCATAATACTTATGGATATTTCGGGACTTGAGATTTTGGAGTTAATAACAAGTAATAGAGATTGTGAGGTGTTCACCATAAAAATATTGTTAGCCATTAGGTTTTACATTGACTGATATTTCCATTGGGTTTAGTAGTTCCCCCACCCCCACCCCCTACTACACCCTCCTTACAAAAAGGTAGTACAATACCACCTATCATTGTGCTACCAAAATGTCACCCTAGAATGTTGTTTTGGACAAACCCCATGTCCATACCCTCATTTTTATGAAGAACATCCAAGGAACAAGAAGTGGATATCAATCTTAACACAAAATCTAACTTTCTTTGTACTCTTAAGGAAATTTTGGTCTTGGTTTAAAATGGAATGAAGCAAACATTTCAATAATGCTCATAGTTTTACTTTGAATAAGTGGATCACTACAACAAAATACCCTTTTGGGGGTGGTTTTGACTTGAAGCAGTTTTTCTAAACTCCCCCGCAAAAGGTTATTTAGGTATTTGGCGGTGATTGTTAAAAACCCCTATCAAAAATCTTGAGAATTGGAATTTTCGGCGTAGTTTTTAAATCGCCCCCAAATGTCCAGATCTCGGGAAATTTTTTTTGGGGGGGGGGTTAGAAACACCGTTCCTAAAGGTCATTTTCAAGGCGGATTTTAAACCCTCCGGCGCCCCCCCCAAAAAAAAACAAAGTCATGGGAATTGGAATTTTGGGGGCAGTTGTTTTAAAGCCACCCCCAAAAGTCATGGGAATTGGACTTTTGAAGGCGGTTGTTTTAAAGTCACAAGAACTTAGAATTTTGGGCGTAGTGTTATAGCTCAAAATGACACATCTCTTCCTGTGACCACTTTCCCATGATTTTGTTGCATGTCGACACTTCATGAAAAGTCATTGAAAGTCACTGAATAAACACCTAAATTGGAGGACCCATATATTGATCTCTATAACACTTTTTGATGTCATCCCTATGCTGTTGGAAAGATATTTCAGCTAGCTAAAACTTTCCAGAAGAAACCAATGTCTGAAAATGCCCAGAAATACCCTAAAAATGAGTTTTTGATGTGTACGCGACTTTCCTTAAGGAAACCTATGTACATACATGAGTTTCTATATATAATAGTCATGTATGCCTTAAGTACATGACTTTCTGCATTATATCCCATGTATACCTCCTTTTGTACCCAACTGTTGTTTCTACAACCCACGTACACCTCCTGAAAATGTCAAAAAAATATGTATTTTGAATTTCAGGTAGTTTGGGTAGTTATGCAACTGACTCCTTCAGTTGTAACTACTTTGTCTTCAACCCTAACTCTTCATTAAGCATATAAATAGAGGTAGGGAGGTCCATGAGTGGAGAATGGAATCTTTGCATCATTATGCTGGAAAAATCAGGACTCTCTTTGCCCACACCTTTTCCCTGGCGATCATCCCCTTGTGTTGCAAAGCTTGGAGGTTGAGTTCCTTGGAGAAGAGAAGTAGTAGAACCACATCAAGGTTTCGTGAGGTGCTGAACTTGAAGAGAAGGTATATTTGTACTTTTTTTAAAGATTAATAAAGATGTGATGTCCTTCTTCTTCCCAGATCATTGTTCAATATGTGATTGAGTTTTTGTTTATGATCATATGATGATGTTAATCAAATTATTATTTCATATTTCTTTGATTATCATTTCTTTATATGTGATCATAATGGTTTGAGGAAGGTATAATTCATTTTGCAGGTCTCTTGGAGAAAGAGGAGCAAGAAGGGGATTGAAGGGCTGCTTGGATCAAATTTTGTTTGGCTAAGGTATGAACCATTATAATCTTTGAACTTGCTTGTATTTACTTGCAGAACCATTTGCATCCACCTTTAAACCCTAGTACATTGATGGCCTCTTAAACCCTAGCCATAGGAAAATTTCCTTTACAACAAAATTGGCGACTCCACTAGGGAGAGCCTTGTCTGTTTGGGGTTTCTCTGTCTTTCTTTCAGTTTCTTGCATTGGTTTCAGGTCCTTCTTGCCACTTAGGAAAAAATTCTTAGTCTGATAGAACACCTTCCCTGCCTTCCTAAGGTAGTTTTTGACTTTTTTGGGGATTTTTTCCACTCATACGCGAGTTGGAGACTAAACAATCGCGTGTCTGGTTTGGTACACATGACTTTCTATACTGTAAACCTGCGTATGATACACGACTTGTCAATGGTACAACCCACATGTGCTTTTATATGTGACTTGTTGTATTGTTAACCCACATATGAAATGTGACCTGTCAGTAGTGAAACTCGCGTATGCCCCTTTAAACAATGTTTTTTCCTCAATTTTTTGGTTTTTTCTATTGTTGTGGGTTTTTTGGTAGGTCTTTTGGTGTTCTCTATAGGTGCATGAATCCAAAGAGTTAGTTTCATCCCCTTTTGTTGTTCTTTATCTATGTGGTAAGTCTTTTATAGCTTTAGGGTTTCTCTTTGCTCATTCCCCCTACCCCCTTTGCTTGGTTTGATTTTTGGCTTATATTTCTGGTTAGCCTCTGTTAGTGATATTTGTATGATTTCAAAAGATTGTTGGTGTTTGTTTCCTTCTTCTTTTGTTGGTTAACTTCACCATGCCAAAATAGTTGACTTGTCTTTTATGCAAGCCTTCCTTCCAAGTAGGGTTTATACCAACTTTAGGGCATTCTAGAGTCTATTTGGTGGTTGTATAGAAAAGTTCCTTTTGCTTTGTTCTTGTTATTTGCATACATTTAGTTTGTAGGTATTTTTGAAGTGCAAACTTAAGTTCCCTTGTAAGCTATGTGAGGGAGATCATCTTACTCACCAATGCCCTGCTATCATAGAGGTGCGAAGAGTGTGGTCCGAGACTCAAGAATTTCCTTCTCCTGAACAACCTATAGTTTCTCAATGACCTACTCAACCTTTGGTTGATCAAATGGTTGAACCAATCTCATCTTTGGTCGATCCAGGAATGGTAAACCATAATTTCTTTGCAACAACTTATTGTTGCATTTTCATAACAACTTCTTTTAGAGTTAATTTTACTCACAAAATTTTGCATTTGCATCCCTTCTTACATGTCTTCAATATTATTTCTTTTCAAACATGTACTTACACAAGCAATGTAAATTCTTTTGATAATTTTAGCACAAACATATGCAAACATAAAATCATAAATATGGTAAACCATAATTTCTTTGCAAAAACTTATTGTTGCATTTTCATAACAACTTCTTTCAGAGTTAATTTTGCTTTATTATCCTAATCCTTCCACCAACTTTGACATTTACTTGGCATTTGAAATACTTCATATAAAACATAGAGATTTGCTTTTATATAAAAAGACCACACACACACACACATATATATAATCTAAAAGTATAACATCCATAATTTATAAATAAAACCACCAACTCCCATTAAACCAAGAATCCACAAAATCCACCTTCCGTGGATAATAATTAAAACAAACTGTTAATAGGAAATAACAATAGACCAAGAATCCACAAAAACCTACTTTCCATTAATAATAATAAAAGAAAACTGTTATTAGGTGATACAATATTTACACCAAAAATCCACAACAAAAAAACTACTTGCTATATGAATGTCTACCTGCCTTCAATAATAATTAAAACAAACTAGGCAATAACATTAGACCTTAGACTGATCTTAGACTATCCGTAAGGAAGGTCTATTTGGAATGAAACTACTTCAACTCCCTACCTAAGGGTGTAGCCTAATGGGAGAATAACCTTAGACCTTAGAACAAAAGCCACAAAAATCTACTTTCCCTCAATAATAATAATAAAAGCAACTCGCTATTAGGTGATACAATATTTACACCAAGAATCCACACAAGACAACTACTTGTTGTATGAATGTCCCAAGTAAATACTTATTTAGATACAAAGTAGATTGAAAACAAATGCGAAAGAGGGACACCCTTGTTTATGTTCAGATATTTTTTATTCACGGTGGTAATCTTCTTGACCTTCTTGACCTTCTAAGTGAGATAATCTTGTTGACCATCTAAGTGGCATAGTGCCATGAACTTGTCAATCTTGTGGAGCAGCTTGTTGAGCTCATGGATCATCTTGTGGAGCTTGTGCAATAGCTTGTGGTGGAGCTTGTAGCCATGGAGGTAAAGCAATGTTTCCAAGCTGATCACCAAGTCTCAAGAAATCTTGGGGAGGTGACAATGCATGAACTGCCATGTTTGTTGACTGATCACCATGACCAAACCCTAAGAAATGCGGGGGAGGTATTGGTCGTGAAGTTACAGCCGCAGCCGCATTTGGAAGCTGATCACCAATTCCGAAGAATCCTGAAGGAAGACCTAGCGATGGAGCTATAGCCCTATTTTCAATTTGATGACCATCATCAAATGTGAAGAAATGCCATGGAGGTAAAACCACATTTTGAATTTGATCACTAACTATATTGAAGAATTCTTGGGTAGGTGATTGTGCTTGCACACCCATGTCTCTCACCCATGTCTCTCAAGAATTGTGGCTGAGGTAGGGTGGAGGTACAACCATATTTGTAAATTGATTATCAGGTTCGTTCAATTTTAAGTGATCACCATTACCAAACCCTAAGAAATGCTAGGCAGGTAACTGTGGAGGCACAACTGTGTTTGGATGCTGGTCACTGAATTCGAAGAAGACTGCTGGGAAACACATAGATGGAGGTATAGCCACGTTTTTAGCCTGATAACCATTAGACAATCTTAATAAATGAGGTGGAGGTAAAACCACATTTTCAAGTTGTTCGAGTCTGAAGAGTTTTAGGCGAGGTCACTGTAAACTCACCTTTTTAAGCACAACAACGTTTCTCAAGAATTGTGGCAGAGGAAACCGTTGCATATGATGCCCCTACTATTGTGCTGATTGTTGTCGTTTTAGCCTTTTCAACGGAGGTCTAATTTCTTGATCAAGCAACTTAGGTTTCGTGTCTCCTAATTCATTCAATGCTTCCTCCTTAGCAGCCAGAGCCTCATTCTCTCCTACCTCACTCTCTATCATACTACACTTGTTGCATATTTGACAATGTTTCCCTGGCTCTACCGTAGTATATTGACCACAACCACAAAAATGCATAATGTCCATAACTGAAACTATATGTCTACAAGCATAGCACATTAAGTTTCCACACCTACATCTCATCTTATTGCACCCATCAGTCTTGATTAATTCTGCCTTGCAAATGTTACATTCTCTTATCAGAGCTTTTGTCATCCTTTCTTCAACTTCCGTAGGAAGAGCAGTCCCATATTTTTTCTTAGCCTCATTACAGATTAATGGGAAGTGAATCACCTTCTTGCATTGGATACAAGAAGACTTTAAACATTTTAGGTTTCTGCAGTCCAAAACTTGTACACAGTTTTCTGCTTCATATGGAATACTACAAAATGGGCAGTAAATCAAACCTTCAATTTTGGCCTCTGCTAAAGCTTCTTGGGATTGGAGAGCTTCATATTTCTGAATAACATCATTTTCAAGAGATCTTTGAATCTCTGAGAAAGGAATCGACTATTCACGGCCCCCCAATATCCATACAACCTAGGGAGGCATGTGCTTTCAAACCTCCATATATGATTTCTTCTACTCGCTTTCTTAGACATTCAAAACAAAACAGATGCCCATCCCGACACTGTATCATATTTTCCATTTGATATTCCCACCAAAAAAAGCCACATTCTATAGACTGAGACCCTAGTATTCCATCCATTTCAATTCCAGCTTGTGCCTCACTTAGACTTTTGTTTTCAAGGCTACTAATTACTTCCATGTGAAAGTTTTCTGCTTCTAAATTATTTGTAGTCACAACATTTCCACCGGTTATTCCATCAAAGCCATTTGTTGCACTAGTGATCACCTTGCCATTGTCCTTTCGCGAATCTATATGTTGTCCCATAAAAGAAGATCTTTCTGCTTTTCTGGGCCTTTTTTTAACTCCTGCTTTCATGACTTCGTAACGTCTGTCATATGAAGAATCCAAAGAAACCAACTTTC
>LPNX010797885.1:160845-188169 GCA_001517045.1 Pseudotsuga menziesii
TTTCTAAGAGATTCAAAGATCTCTTGAAAATGATGTTATTCAGAAATATGAAGCTCTCCAAGCCCAAGAAGCTTTAGCAGAGGCCAAAATTGAAGGTTTGATTTACTGCCCATTTTGTAGTATTCCATATGAAGCAGAAAACTGTGTACAAGTTTTGGACTGCAGAAACCTAAAATGTTTAAAGTCTTCTTGTATCCAATGCAAGAAGGTGATTCACTTCCCATTAAGCTGTAATGAGGCTAAGAAAAAATATGGGACTGCTCTTCCTACGGAAGTTGAAGAAAGGATGACAAAAGCTCTGATAAGAGAATGTAACATTTGCAAGGCAGAATTAATCAAGACTGATGGGTGCAATAAGATGAGATGTAGGTGTGTAAACTTAATGTGCTATGCTTGTAGACATATAGTTTCAGTTATGGACATTATGCATTTTTGTGGTTGTGGTCAATATACTACGGTAGAGCCAGGGAAACATTGTCAAATATGCAACAAGTGTAGTATGATAGAGAGTGAGGTAGGAGAGAATGAGGCTCTGGCTGCTAAGGAGGAAGCATTGAATGAATTAGGAGACGCGAAACCTAAGTTGCTTGATCAAGAAATTAGACCTCCGTTGAAAAGGCTAAAACGACAACAATCAGCACAATAGCAGGGGCATCATATGCAACGGTTTCCTCTGCCACAATTCTTGAGAAACGTTGTTGTGCTTAAAAAGGTGAGTTTACAGTGACCTCGCCTAAAACTCTTCAGACTCGAACAACTTGAAAATGTGGTTTTACCTCCACCTCATTTCTTAAGATTGTCTAATGGTCATCAGGCTAAAAACGTGGCTATACCTCCATATGAAATTTTATTCCTATGGTCAAAAAACTTGAAGAGAATATTTTCTACCTCACCATAAATTTGGCAAGTTAGGAGGTTAGGAATGTCTATATTGTATCCAAGATTAAGAAACTAAGATCTAATGAAAAACAAATTACTTATTTTATATAATATATTATAAAAAGGGGATTTTGGGTAGAATTGCCTTCTAAATTTGGTCTTAGTGGACATGAACCACCACCACCACCATCATCATCATCATTAGAAATGAATTAGATTAGAATAAATAAAAACCAACACTAAATGGCCAACATACCGAACCCAATGGACCATAGAATTCATAAAAATATTTATTGTCATGTAATTGATCAATATAATTAAACTAAAATAAATAAGTAATAAAAGTAGTGGGAGTAATGTAATAAAATAAGAAAAAATATTTATTTGATTTCCATTGAAATAATCTAAGGTAATTAACATAGATATCATAAAAATAAAACATTAATAATATCTAATTATAATAGTCAATTCTTTCTAGCTCATTCAGCGAAGGTGTGGGAAGTTTCTAGCAAGGAAACCCAGGTTCATTACCCTTATGGGTGAGTTAGTTGGGATGAGCCATCCAAAAACACAACCATGTTAAGGGTTGATATGGATTAGTTCAGGTGTGATCTCGAGGTGATTTTGTAGGCTTAGATGTTGTACTACCCCCTCATAACATTTTAAAGCAACTCTATTTTAATATTTACTCATGAGAGATAAAGATCTTAGGCTTACAGAGAGAACTACCAATGAGCATGTTGAGGTGCTAGGTTCTCGAAATAGTTAATTCTCTCTATTTAATATGGTGGAAAATTGAAGCTATGGAAACTAAAATTTAAACTCAGGATTCTGGGAAAGGGGGTGGAAATCTTGCAGACAACTAAGTTTCGAGGTTCCTAAGGTTGGGTGGTGTACGATTGCTAGCATTAGTTATTCCCATGTTGGAAACAAATATGTATTCTAGTTAACCAGACTCTTGTTGTTGGCAGAGATTTTTGGTATGGAAAAGGAAGCACGATTCGCAAAGTTGAGGATGATGCGCAAGACAAACGATGGCGCACAAGGTGGAAAAGTTGATAAAGAGTCGGCTTGATCATAGTTTTGTAGTTTTTGGTCATGATTTTGTAGTTTTTGATCTAGATTAGTTAGAAAGTTGGTTAAAAGGGACCATATTGTAAAATGCGAAATCCTATATATAGAAGTAGGAATGTAGTAGGAAGTAACTCTTGAATGATGAATGTTGAGATATGGAGCATGATTGTATGATCTTCTTGGCCTCTGCGGAATATCGCATTGTATCTGTTGTTTGGGTGTTTGCTTCAAGAACTGATGATGCATTTTGATATCTTGTTTTGGTACGAAGAGTAATATGACATGAAGGAAGTTGATGGAAACACTTTGTTTTGTGTCATTTTGGTTTTTCTGTGTTAAATGATGTTATCTGAATGAATCAATGTCACAGTATGTCTGTTATTTCTGAATGATGTGATGCTTCTGTGTTTTGAATAATGTCATAGTGATCGATTAGTTCGTGAGTAAACATTTCATTGAGATATCATGTATTGATGCGATCTACATGGTCTATGATATGAATAAGTAACAGTAAACCCATGCCTAGATCTTTGAGTAGTGTTGCGATAGTTGAACAGTAGATTCACAAAACCCCTCCTACTTACTACGGAAATGTGGTTTCGACAAATATCCCTTGAACATCTCTGGTGAGACTTCATCATCTTCACAGGTGTTACTGGACAAGGTAAAACCTCTCTACGTTGGTGTTCAGGGAGATCGTTGAGTTAGGGGTGTCTACATAGTGTGAACCTCTGTCGACATCTTTGTGTCAACAAATGGTTCATGACATTTTGGTAAGGAAAAGGAAGCAAGGTGCACAAAGATGAGGATTATGCACAAGACCAAGGATGATGTGCAATACCAAGGAGGGCGTGCAAGTTAGAAAATTCAACGAAGAGCCGACTTGATCATAGTTTTGTAGATTTTGGTCCAAATTAGTTAGAAATTTGGTTAAAGTGGACCATCTTGTAAAAGGTGAAATCACATATATAGAAGTAGGAATGTAGTAGGAAGTAAGGCTTGAATGATGAATGTTGAGATACAGAGCCTGATTGTATGATATTCTCGACCTTAGCAAAAGATCGCATTGTATCTATTGTTTGGGTGTTTGCTTCACGATGTAATGATATTTTTTGATATTTTTATTATTATTGGAAGAGTAATATGACATGATGTATGTTGATGGAAACACTTTTTTATGTGTCTTTCTGCTTTTTCTATGTTAAATGATGTGATTAGAATTAATAAATATTGCATTACGTATGTTATTTCTAAATGATGAAATGTTTCTGTGTTTTGAATAATGCAATGGTTATCGATCTGTTCATGAGCAAAGATACTGTTGTGATATGAGGTATTGATGTGATCTAATTGGTCTATGATATGGATAAGTAAAAGGCAGGCCATGCCTAAATATTTTAGTAGTGTTGCGATAGTTGAACAATAGATGCACAAAACCCATCCTACTTACCGCAGAAACATGGTTCCGATAGTTCTCCCTCAAAAATATCAGGTGCGACTTCATCTTCTTCACAGGTGTTGTTGGACATGGTAAAACTTGTATGGACTGGTGCTTAGGGAGATCACTAAGTTAGGGGTGTCGATAGAGTGTGAATCCCTATGGACAAGTATGTGTCAAAAAATGGTTCCGTTTTCAGGTCTATAGTATGAGGAGAAGGAGGGTATGTTGTGGAATCCGACAAGACCAGACATTCAGTATTGGTTCATCCAGAATGCTAAAGAATTAGCAGCAAAAGAGAATGAAAGTTATAGATTAACGATAGAAAAGTGGCTAGGAAGGAATATCAATGAATACTTCTTCACCAAGTTTTTGATCATCTTGTGCGAGTGGTTGGCACAACTGACCTATCGGAAGACAAACTTTCAGGGAGGCGAACCTACTTTCTGGAGTCCGAAGATGATCTAGCACCTGAAGGAGGTAGACAATAGAGCATTAAGGGTTGTAGAAGTGTG
This sequence comes from Pseudotsuga menziesii, assembly GCA_001517045.1. Taxonomy (NCBI): domain Eukaryota; kingdom Viridiplantae; phylum Streptophyta; class Pinopsida; order Pinales; family Pinaceae; genus Pseudotsuga; species Pseudotsuga menziesii. The sequence goes on from LPNX010797885.1 coordinate 164,752, forward strand.
GCTTAACATCATATTATAAGGATACATCATTGAGTTTGTGCTTGACATACTCAAGTCTTATAGCGACACAGAAAGGGAATTATTCAAAGGGATAAGAGGTAGGTTTCTATTGTATTTGCAACTGTAGATTAAAATGTTCATCTATGAAAAGGGTATATTGAATCAAAACACCGACAGGTAGAGATCTGGTGTGAGGAGGTTGCAGGTACTGTGAAGAAGAGGGTTGGATGGAATGATATGGGGTAGATGGATGGGAGTTACGACGAACCTGCAAGGGATGTCAAGGAAGAATGTGGCCTTCTACGAAGTCGGGTAAGGTTTCAACAAAAGAAGAGGTAGAGGGATAAGGAGAGTCCTGATCGGACCAAAACAAGAAGCTATGAGAGAAGATCACAAGGGAATAAGCGACCCTACAGAGATGAAGAAGATGACCACGCTACACCCGAGCCCAAGGATAGACCAACCCAGAGCAATAACATCACCACGCCTGTGTGCACTACGTCGTACTCAAGAAAAGATACCAGATCGACACCAAATTGCCCGATGTGTCATCAACACAATAATAGTAGCGGATCAACAAACACAGGAAGAAGGCCCATGATGCTGGGAGATTATGTAAAGTTGCCTTTGTTTCATGGGAATGGTATTGTGGATCCTAGAAAATATTGGTTTCTATGTGAAGTAGTCTGGAGTTTCAAGCAAGTCCTAGATGACGATATTAAGAAGGGTCAATTGGAGACAATGTTTCTAGGTTGCGCATTGGACTGGTGCATGAATTTTATGCAAGTTCCCACAGGGAACCCAATGAAGACTCTAGAAAAAATTAGAACAGGATTGATCGAAGAATTCAAGAAACTTAAGTCTGAGTCGCAATATATCATGAAACTGAAAGAGATCAAGCAATACCCAAATGAATCAGTCTGGGATTTTGATCAACGATTTAAGATGCCAATGGAAAAAGTTAGTTTTAGAATGAGTGATCTGCAACAGATACAATGGTTCATTGTGGTGCTAGTACCACATATCAGAATGCCATTGATGCAGCAAAATATTGTGACATGGAGCAAGGCCTTGGAGATCACAATGAAGCTAGAAGCCTCACAAGTAGGAGAAACTAGAGTTGGAATGAATCAGATCCAATCACAAATGGCAAACCTAAGGATCCAATTGCAAGATACCAAGAAAGGAACAGACAATCATGATGAGATATGGTGTACTCGAGTCACATAGAGGGACATCATAAGGATCAATGCCTAGATTTTTGAAATGATTTGATGTCGAGAGCTCCAAATATGCTAATTCAAGGTTACTTGCCATGGTGTCACATCTATCAAGTTCATGGACATTGACACGAAGACTGTGTGTACCTTTAAAAGATGGTATCCAATCCTACCAATTTGTATTGTACTTTTGGTCGATATGTTGGTCAGGAAGACAAGGATTGTCAAGCATATGATTTTCTCCAAGATAGGATGATGGATGCACATTACATGAAGGGAGAAGAACACAAATTGGTGAAGAGACCACCACCGTAGTAGCCACCACATGTAGCACATCCACAGCTATAGTTTGTACCATAGCCACAACCGCATTTTGTACCAAAACCATAGTTTGTTCTAACACAAGCTCAGTATAACCAAATGTAGTATGCTCTGTAGTAGTAGTAGCCACTACTCATTTGCAGCATACTCAATCACAGTATATCCAGCCACAATTGAATCCTATGAAGAAACAACAATTTAATAAACCACACTATCAACAACAAGGAGGATTTCATGGAGGATTCTGAGGGGGATGAAATGGAGATTTCAGGCGAGGAGGAGGATGAGGTCCCAAACCTGTGCAATGTTACAATTCTGAAGTATTGGGACATTATCAAAGAGATTATCTGAACCTGCACTCATAATGTATCTACTGTACTAATACCGATCATAGAGTTGAAGATTGTACACAGCTAATTGCAAAGTAGAAAGCGAAGAATGTTCCACCGCCACAAAACCAGACTCATAGTGTGAATCAGAATATGAACCAGCTGCTGAATCGGCCACCAAACCAGAACCAAGGACCAATGGTTGGGAAGATCTGAGTGGAACCTAGGACTCAACCCGTTGATGTTAGTGTCATTACTCATGGAGGTGTGACAATAGGAGATGATGGTCCAATCTCTTAAATTCGATTACAGAGACGAAAAAAGGTGCAATTTGATTTCGTCACTAAGAGGGATATGTTCTTTGAAACATGCAATACCATCATAAGAGATTCAGGTAAGTTGCATATTTATGAAATGCCACCTGTTTTTTATTTAACACTGGTAGCAGGACCATTGCGGAAGCATGGTACACTGCAAGATTTATTTGAATGTTGTCTGTCCTTGCTGAAAGATCATGATGCACTAGCTAATATCTTAAGTCTAATATATCGACCGAAGAAAGGACGATAAGAGTTTGTTGTGAATTCCCTACATAAGAAGAAAAATGGAAAGTATATGAGGATGAATGTCCATATTGGGGTTTACAATGTGGATCAAATGCCAACATTTTGACAAAGTAGACATGGGAGAAGATGGGGAAACCACAATTTGTTTGGTGGCCTATGCAACTGTGACTAGCTAATTAGGCGAGGGTGTTTCCCATTAGCGAGTACCACGCTTAATGGTGGAAGTTTAAGGAATGAGGACATATGTGAATTTCACTTTTATCGAGATTGTCGATGAAGGAAGCTCATATCGTTCATTACTAGGGATCAGATGGGAAAATGATAGCTCTATGATGATCAACTTCAAGAAGTGTGTAATGACTTTTGAGAACTACGATATCAAATGCATAGCCCTGATGAGCCTGACTGAAGGAAGAAGGTATGTCGAACCAGTAAAGGAAGAAGTTATAGGGGGATGGGACCATGCGTACAACATTTCAAATGATTATTCCCATTCCACTAAATATGAAAATATAGGTTGGAGAATATCTAGCTCCGCATCATCGGATTCTGACGATGAGCTGGAAAATTGGTTGAATAAGATGCATGAGATCTTGATTTGAAAGTGTGGAAGAATCACTCAATCACTATGTCAGGTTGCAACAGAGGTTTTCCAGTTACCTACATAAAAAGTATTTCCTAATTTTCTTGGATTTCATGCTAACTTTGAAGATAGGGTCTCATAACCTCAGAGGCTATTGGCATTGGACGAGGCATTGAAGGCCACTCCAGCGTGTTGGTGGGTGACACACAAGAAATTGATCAATGGTTAGTCCACTAGTGGAAAATGAGAGATTAGTGACCAAAAAAAGGACCAAAATCCACATATCAATGACCACTTTTGGTTTGGCGATCGCTGATGGCTAATTTACGGTCTTTTATTACGCGACCAAAATTGGTCATTTTTATTTTGGTCTTTTATAGCTTGTCGGTTGGTCATTAATTTGGTCATATATTTGGTCATTGATTTGGTCATGTATTTGAATCAATAACCAATTATATGACCACATTTATGACCAAATTAATGGCCACATGACAAGCTAGAATATGACCAAATTTGGTCGCATAATAAAAGACCATAAATTAGCCACCAAAACTGTTTTTTGGTCATTGATATGCGAATTTTGGTCATTTTTTTGTCATTTATATCTCATTGTTTGGTCACATATCTCTCAATTATTGGTCACTAATTTAGTCATTTTTAGTCGCTTTATGTGTGATCATTATATTTTAGTAGTTTGAATGGTGTCCATTAATATTAATCAATATAAATTTTTAATATGATATTATGTTTAATTAAAAAAAGAATCATACATTTATTCTCATCTAATACACTTGTGAATTATGCAATGTCACATTATAATTAATTATAACACTTGTAAATAATATCTATTACAGATGTAAATCACACAATGTCACATTAATTAGTTAATAATTACAACATTGGTACATAACATAAAGTAAAACCATATATATAAGTTTTAAACCAAAAATTATATTATGTGAGATGTCAAAAGTATTACAATAAATATGAGTTTTCTCAAATACTCATATTAATTTCCATATAACTTTACAAGAAAATCATCACTTTTCAAAATATTACAATGGCTAAACCATCATACTTGCACTTGGATGCAAAACCATACTTAGATCCCACATCAACAATTTCAAAACCATACTCAACACTAAACCATACTTAGATCCCACGTCAGCAGCTTCAAAACCACACTTAGCAGCTTGAAAGCCTTAACATTGGGTTCTTCATACTGAATGGCAAATATTCAATAACAGGATCTTCATACTCAATGGCCCACTTATAAGTTAAGCTCACTCCTGCAAAATCCAAAAAAAAATATCACTTGTAAAGTAGAAAAACAATGAATCAAATTATTTATCTTGTTCAACAGCTAACAACAATAACCAAGATCATGTGCAAAATAATAAAATCTAATCTAACAAATTCAATTTAAGAATTGGTTAAAATTAAACTTGAATGGATAAATATACAACTATTTGGTACCTAAGAAAAGTAAAACTCAGCTCTAAACTAGGAAATGGATTTCAACAGGAAAGATAATCAATGAATCCACAAAACAATTATGCTCGACTGCACAGGTAGAAACCTGCACACATAGTGCAATCTGTGAAGGATTTCACCCCTATATGTCATGTGGTTAGTGAATGACATGACAACTATGGAAAATAATGAATGATTTAGAACCCCATCAAACTATTGTGATGTTATACTCAACCACCAGTATAATCAAAACCCGTCAAATAGCATCAACATTCCCGTTTTCCTACATGCCTACCTTGTCCTTGTTTCAAACATATATTTGTATATAAACAAATGAAAATTATAAAATTTTCTTTTTAGCTTGTCAGCCTCAAAGTGTTCATGACATAGTTTAGGCATCAAGCCAACAACCATCATATTTTACCCTCTATATCTATATATAATCAAAAAAATTCATGAGTTTTTCATTCTTGGACTCTGGACTCTGGAAAATTCACTTTATATTCACTCAAAAAATTTCATGAATTTTATCTATATATACATACATATTCTAGTGACATGCCATAACAACACAACGACATTCATACATGAACCACACCCATACAACCTAGCCACTTTGGAATAAAATCATATATACTAGTATATGCAAAAAAATACTTCTATGAATTATAATCACGAATCTAAAAAGAACTACTGCTTGTTATTTTTTTTTCCATTTGAACTCATTTGGCATGTTGGACAGTCAAGTTACTAATAGTAAAAGACTTCTAGGAATGTAATATCTACATACCAATGGTAAAATTGTTTGAAACAACCTCAATATCATCAGTCATGGCCTATGCTTTTGATCTCATAAACTTTGCCTTCAAAATATGAAATTTTGATCTGATAAACTTTATAATCACTTCTGCTAAACACATACACACAATCAATTTATGCAAATATATTAGTCCACAATCATCTGAAACTGGCATTGAAATCATACCAAATGCAAGCATGCTTCCTTGTGTCCATGTGAAATAGAGATCTGGCCGGATTTCTATAATACTGATTGGTCACCAGCTTCTGTAAAAATAGCACAAAAGAGATAAGAGTTGGTAGAATATTTTTAAATCTAGACATTTAGATAAATATAATGTTCAATGTTATATAAACCTGTTGTGTGGGAATGCACCCCATTTTTTGTAAGTAAAGCCCATAAGGTATCGACGCAAACAATGTAATAATTTATAAATAAAGTGCATGATCAATATTGTCAAGATCAAACAAACCATTAGATAGGGTCATTGATCAATCTATTGATATTGTCAATAACCTTAGGCTATGTAGAGACCTAGTCCCAAGCTGAATAGGTTAGCTATTATATCTATTACGAACTTATGCTATTAGTTGTACTAGTGTACTCTTATTCTCCCAAATATAACCAAGATATGCCATTTCGACAGTGGGTTTTCCTCCTCTTACTGTGGTTTCCCATTTAAATCCAAGTGTGTTATAGTGTGTATGTTGCTATTATTTTCATTATTTCATTACTGTTATTTTGTTTGATGATAATATTATTGATCTGCTGTGATTGTTATCATAATCATGGTTATATCGTTATTCTATTCGTAGACTTCATGATAAACGACACACTTGGTTGTGAAACTATATTTACTGCTACTTTTTTGCAGGTTGAATCCTTTTGAAAACCAACAACATGAATTGGATACAAGTTTCTGTATGAAAATAGAATGTTGTATGCAGGTCCAGACCTCCATGCATAACAACTACTTTCAATTTGATAAGGAAGAAACAAAATGTAAATGAACTTTACCTTTGGGAGGAACAATCACTATAGGGAAGCTGCTATGGTGAAAGTAGTACTTACTCACACTCCCTTGCAATACACTTCAAACCATAGAAGATGTCAGAAACAACAAAACATTTGAACCAAAAATAGCATACTCACATTTCAGATATGATCTAACTTTTAAACACAACTTTAAGCTTACAAGGAGATGCAGAATATTCAAAATAAAAGGGTCTTACCTCTTGATTATCCCCAGTCCTCTTGTTCCCATTACAAGTGCAACAGGATTGATTCTTACAGCTTCACGACAAAGTGCTTTACCTATGTCACCCTTCATAATCCTAGCTCCTGTTTTCACCTTTTCAGTGGAAAAATGACAACATAGCAGTCAAAACCAATGGACTAACATTCTCTAAGAACTACATTTACAAGGCTTCTTATTGGAATTACCATCGAAACTTCATATGATTCTATTGCAAGGCTTTCCATTAGACCTTGTGTGGCATCAAACAACACCTCATCATCTGAATCTGTGCTTTGAAGCATATCATAACGAAATATAACTCTTATCAGTATGAAATCATCTATGGTACAAAAGAAGGTAAGTTTAAATAGAAGCCCAAATATATTTAACCAACTCCAAAAAACCTCTTGTAACGATTCAAAATGTGATATGGAACATGATCATCCAACACATAAATTGATCATCACAAGCTATTCAGAAGTGAGTTACAACTTGCCCCAAAAGAAGAGAGGGTAGGGTGTTAAACTATGAAAACAATATTATCACAAAATCCATATAGACCAAGTGCAGCATCTAAAATTTGTGCATCCTTCTCTCTGCAGAACTAGAGAGAATCATGACTTGAGTATATTAAACTACTATGATGTTAAGTCACAAAAAGTTTCCTTGCTCAAATAAGACAGACATATTGCAGGTGTATAGATTGGACATAAAACCAATAAATTTGTTATTATCAATAAGAAAGTAAATGCTATGGATTCTGGAAACAGTAAGAATACTTTTATATATGTAGAACCAAAAATTGGACAATTGAAGGGAGAAATCAATTCTTCAGACTTCACTGCTACTTCTTATTCCATCCTCAATGGAGGAAACTAGATCTCAGAGTCACTCAGACTGCTCGTTTGTATAAGGTAAAATAATCTTGTCTACAAGATCAAGGTGAGGCACAAGTAGCAAGAGAATGGCATAAGCAAGAATGAGGGGAAGCACAAGTGCCTAGTCTTTTTGGCATATCTGACTCATTCACACCATGTTACTATATTGCATTACCACACTGGATTTCCTGGTCTGTATAGCTCAGCAACCATGTTGGCACAAGCTCGACCAAACACTATAGTGTGTATGTTGCTATTGTTTTCATTATTTCATTACTGTTATTTTGTTTGATGATAATATTATTGATCTACTACGATTGTTTCTCGTAATCATGGTTATATCATTATTCTATTCTTAGACTTCATGATAAACGACAAACTTGGTTGTGAAATTATATTTACTCTTACTTTTTTGTAGGTTGAATCCTTTTGAAAACCAACAACATGATTTGGATACAAGTTTCTATATGAAAACAGAATGTTGTATGCAGGTCCAGACCTCCATGCATAACAACTACTTTCAATTTGATAAGGAGAAAACAAAATGTAAATGAACTTTACCTTTGGGAGGAACAATCACTATAGGGAATCTGCTATGGTGAAAGTAGTACTCACTCACACTCCCTTGCAATACAATTCAAACCATAGAAGATGTCAAAAATAACAAAACATTTGAACCAAAAATAGCATACTCGCATTTCAGATATGCTCTAACTTTTAAACACAACTTTAAGCTTACAAGGAGATGCAAAGTATTCAAAATAAAAGGGTCTTACCTCTTGATTATCCCCAGTCCTCTTGTTCCCATTACAAGTGCAGCGGGATTGATTCTTACAGGTTCATGACAAAGTGCTTTACCTACGTCACCCTCCAAAATCCTAGCTTATGTTTTCACCTTTTCAATGGAAAAATGACAACATAGCAGTCAAAACCAATGGACTAACATTCTCTAAGAACTACATTTACAAGGTTTCTTATTGGAATTACCATGAAAACTTCATATGCTTCTATTGCAAGCCTTTCCATTAGACCTTGTGTGGCATCAAACAACACCTCATCATCTGAATCTGTGCTTTGAAGCATATCACAATGAAATAGAACTCTTATCAGTATGAAATCATCTATGGTACAAAAGAAGGTAAGTTTAAATACAAGCCCAAATATATTTAACCAACTCCAAAAAAACTCTTGTAATGATTCAAAATGTGATATGGAGCATGATCATCCAACACATAAATTGATCAGCACAAGCTATTCAGAAGTGAGTTACAACTTGCCCCAAAAGAAGAGAGGGTAGGGTGTTAAACTATGAAAACAATATTATCATAAAATCCATATAGACCAAGTGCAGCATCTAAAATTTGTGCATCCTTCTCTCTGCAGAACTAGAGAGAATCATGACTTGAGTATATTAAACTACTATGATGTTAAGTCACAAAAAGTTTCCTCGCTCAAATAAGACAGACATATTGCAAGTGGATAGATTGGACATAAAACCAATAAAGGTGTTATTATCAATAAGAAAGTAAATGCTATGGATTCTGGAAACTGTAAGAATAATTTTAGATATGTAGAACCAAGAATTGGACAATTGAAGGGAGAAATCAATTCTTCAGACTTCACTGCTACTTCTTGTACCATCCTCATTGGAGGCAGCTAGATCTCAGAGTCACTCAGACTACTCGTTTGTATAAGGTAAAATAATCTTGTCTGCAAGATCAAGGTGAAGCACAAGAAGCAAGAGAATGGCATAAGCAAGAATGAGGGGAAGCACAAGTGCCTAGTCTTTTTGGCATATCTGACTCATTCACACCATGTTACTATATTGCATTAACATACTAGATTTCCTGGTCTGTATAGCTCAACAACCCTGTTGGCACAAGCTCAACCAAACACTATAGTGTGTATTTTGCTATTGTTTTCATTATTTCATTACTGTTATTTTGTTTGATGATAATATTATTGATCTGCTACGATTGTTTATCATAATCATGGTTATATCGTTATTCTATTCATAGACTTCATGATAAACGACACACTTGGTTGTGAAACTATATTTACTGCTATGTTTTTGCAGGTTGAATCCTTTTGAAAACCAACAACATGATTTGGATACAAGTTTCTGTATGAAAACAGAATATTGTATGCAGGTCCAGACCTCCATGCATAACAACAACTTTCAATTTGATAAGGAGAAAACAAAATGTAAATGAACTTTACCTTTGGGAGGAACAATCACTATAGGGAAGCTGCTATGGTGAAAGTAGTACTCACTCACACTCCCTTGCAATACACTTCAAACTATAGAAGATGTCAGAAACAACAAAATATTTGAACCAAAAATAGCATACTCGCATTTCAGATATGCTCTAACTTTTAAACAGAACTTTAAGCTTACAAGGAGATGCAGAATATTCAAAATAAAAGGGTCTTACCTCCTGATTATCCCCAGTCCTCTTGTTCCCATTACAAGTGCAGTGGGATTGATTCTTACAGCTTCATGAAAAATTCCTTTACCTATGTCACCCTACATAATCCTAGCTTCTTTTTTCACCTTTTCAGTGGAAAAATGACAACATAGCAGTCAAAACCAATGGACTAACATTCTCTAAGAACTACAATTACAAGGTTTCTTATTGGAATTACCATGGAAACTTCATATGCTTCTATTGCAAGCCTTTCCATTAGACCTTGTGTGGCATCAAACAACACCTCATCATCTGAATTTGTGCTTTGAAGCATATCACAACGAAATAGAACTCTTATCAGTATGAAATCATCTATGGTATAAAAGAAGGTAAGTTTAAATAGAAGCCCAAATATATTTAACCAACTCCAAAAAAAATCTTGTAATGATTCAGAATGTGATATGGAACATGATCATCCAACACATAAATTGATCAGCACAAGCTATTTAGAAGTGAGTTACAACTTGCCCCAAAATAAGAGAGGGTAGGGTGTTAAACTATGAAAACAATATTATCACAAAATCCATATAGACCAAGTGCAACATCTAAAATTTGTGCATCCTTCTCTCTGTAGAACTAGAGAGAATCATGACTTGAGTATATTAAACTACTATGATGTTAAGTCAGAAAAAGTGGCCTTGCTCAAATAAGACAGACATATTGCAGGTGGATAGATTGGACATAAAACCAATAAAGGTGTTATTATCAATAAGAAAGTAAATGCTATGGATTCTAGAAACTGTAAGAATACTTTTAGATATGTAGAACCAAAAATTGGACAATTGAAGGGAGAAATCAATTCTTCAAACTTCACTGCTACTTCTTGTACCATCCTTAATGGAGGCAGCTAGATCTCAGAGTTTCCAAATATTGATCTATAGTGCATGGCAAAAGGAAGGAGAATTTACATTGTCAGTGATTCCCAGTTTTAAATCAATATGCCCAAATGATTCATATTTGTTGACTATAGAGTAGTTATGTTATAGAATGGTTCCAAAACTCATCAAATGCTTAAAATAACATGATTATCTTGTAGATATGAATTAAATAAAACTATCAAGGTGACCAAAACAATTTCCAAAAATGAAGTATTAAATCAAGTGTGAATTTCGAAGGTGTATAGTATGTATGCCTCAAGCAAACCCAACGAAAAAATGGATATGACTGTCATAGCATGTACTGCTGTTGGAGATTGCAGGTCTTCTTATGTTTCAATATGCATGATATCTCCAATTTATTTACTTCAGGAGTGATGAAAAGGATTTCAAATTTTTTTCACCAAGTATAAACACAATCCCAATGTTAGTATTGTAATTGCAAGGTAGTGATATGTAGTTCAGATTTGGTTTATGGGAAAGTTGCCAATACTAAACTTACACTTATGAATTTATACTGATAATAGAAGCAATCAATTAATCAATATGTATGCCAAGTATCACTATGGGACAGAGATAATACCCAGGTATGCCAAATGCCAATGAAAATCAAAATAAAAATCTTCAACTTAAGGATGCAATTTTCACTATGATAGTACGCAAGATAAATACGATGACAAGTGTTATTCAAGATGCCCAGTCAAAGGATAAATACATATTTCATGCTGATGGGAAGAATTCCAACAAGTTGCAGAGATTAATAATACTAATCTTTACCATTAAATAAGCATCCAAAATAAATCAGATGGTAAAGCTTTATGATCTTCTTGTGTTTATGTTTTAGGTGTCCAATAGATGGCTGGCTGAGAAGACAATCACAATAAAGTAGGTGCCTTGTGGTAGGATGGAATTATGGGAAGACAAACCAGACAAATTTTAACCAACAGTGATCTTTGGGACTATATTAGGGCCTAGGGTGTGCAACGTTTGAGATTTTATAGCTTAGGTGTGAAAGGGGTGTTGGTAGGTTGGTGTAGGGTCAAATGAGATAAGGAAATATGGTGATGGTTTCCTCCTTTATGAATCTGCAGTTAAGCGTTTATGGAGGGCTGAGAGGTATGAAGATGGATGAATAAGGAGCCTAGAGCCCTTGCATTGAAGGTTTATGGCCTTGGGATCATGGAGGAAAGAATCCAATCCAAGGTGAGTGTAACGCAGGCCGTTAAGTTCTATAGGCCAAATCAGTGATGCAAATGGCCTTGCGTTGAGGGATAAGTTGGCTAGGGTTGAAGGGGATGGTAGCTAGGCTATTTTAGGATGATAGGGGTGTAACCTAGGGATTCCTAACAATGTTTTTACAATGTTTTTACATAACTTTGAAGTTTTGATCACTGTGGTCAAAAAAAGGAACAAGTGCATCTTCAAAAGATAATGGTGTGTTCACTAGATCCTCCATTCTCTCATCAATGGGTGACTAGTACAGCTAGAAGGTTTTATTTCACAGAGGTGCAATTTATCATTTTGCATTAAGAGAACAGGGCAGTAAACAAGCATTTATATAATCAACAAGTCTTAGAGGCCCAATCAGACCTTCAAAACACAACATTTCACTCATAGTGGGAGAGAACACAACATTGCACTCATAGTGGGAGAGTCTATTAGATGCTAGAATTCTTCTACAGCCATTGGAAGTGTTTCTCTTTGGGAGTGGACTTTCTACTTCAACTAGTTTGTAGTATGAATCATACAATGATTCACCGAGTTTTAACTTTTAGCTACAAAAGAAAGTCCCTGGTTCAACATCTTCACTCCAAAACAAATTTAGTGTTGGATGTTGCGATATTTTAGGTCTTTCCCACGTGGTATCCTCCAATGGAAAATACTTCCACTGAATGAGGTTTTCTAATAGTACCTTAGTCCTCAACTTATTTTATACAGTTACCAAAAAATACCTTAGAATCAGAAGAATATGTCGTTTATCATTTAGGGGAGGTAAAACATTGAATTTAAAAAAAAAATCCATACCACATTTTTCAAGTATGAGACATGAATGGTTATGCACTCATGACCCTGATGGTAGCTCAAGTATATGAAACTTGTCCCACCCTTTATAGAAACTTATAAGGAACATGGTATTTAGGTCCAGGTTTCTCCACCCCTTTATCTTTGAGAGACCTCTACTTGTAAAGGTGTAGCCTCAAGAAAACGCAATCTCCCTCTTCAAATTCATACTGACTGTGGTGCTGGTCCTACTGGTATTTTATACTATCATGGGCTAGTATGAGAATCTCCTTAACTTGCTAAAATATCTGTTGTCTTTTATCCAAGAAATCCTCAACAACTATCATTTAATTTAAAGAATATTGACATAAAGATAATGGAAAGAAGAAAGTAGAGGCACTGCATGTACCTATAAAGGTCACTAATATAGAAGTGGTTGTGCAGAAATAGCAGGAGACCCTGAAACTTATCTGATTGTATAAGGATGGGGATCTACTTCTAGCTAGAGGGATCACCAGTTCCCATGTGCCACCCCACAATACAACCAATTGCAAAGGTAAGAACTCATACTAAATATTGCAAGCACAAAAGAGGAGGATCCTTGGGAGTTGTTCAAAGATGATCATATATCCGAACAAGGATTGGAACCTGAAGAAGGAAATAATTACAATCTTGTGATTGGGTTGTTTTTTCTATGATTCTACCAGGGATTTTTTTTCAACATTCAGAAAAAAGACATATCGATATCATCAACCTCAACCTCTCCTAGACTTGAAGAAAATACTGAAAATAAGTAAGCAATTATATAACATTCAAACTGACCTGCACTTATAGAATAAGCTTTTTCATCTGATGATTCCAAATTCAGATATAAATTATTCAAAAGATGGATAACAGCTTTTTGCAAAACCTTTTCAAGATAATTTTTCAGACAGTGATTTTGAATAATTTTACAATTGGGAGGTGCTCGCTTGAGCCACTAATACCAGTAGTAGTGGAAGTTTGTAAAGTTCAACATATGCAGAAAGTCAACAAATTGCACAAAGCAAAGACCTCGAAAAACATAATATAATGGATCTACAATATTGTCGGTCAATTGAAATCTAAATGAAGATGTTATGAACAGAATGATGAAGTTATGTAGGAGACAGAATAGGAATTTTGAAAATGGAGAAATTTGATGAAGAGCCCATTATTGTGGGTGGAAGAGTTGAGAAGGCAACACAAAACTTAAAATTCGGCTTGGAGAATAAATAACCTTTTTCATTGAAATTCCTTATAGAAAATCACCCCAAGGGGTTGCACCACATAACATGGACTTTCTTCAGCTTAGATGCTAGGTCTAAGGGGTGTCTATCTTGCCAAATTCACTTGGGACTTGCAACCAGCCTCATCCCTTTTGAACAAGCCAATTGGGTGGGAAAGACCAAAGGGAGAATGCAACCTTGGTGAGCAACTTAATTCGAACAAGAGTTTTGATTGTGAAGACTTTTGGTCATTAAAATTCCTTACAAATCTTGAATTCTTCAATATTTTTTGGTGTTGATTGAAGCAAGAATGCTTGATAGTTGGTCCAGGGAGGATGCTGGAATAAGGAAACTTTCCATCTGTAAAATCCTAAAATAGTAGAAACAAAATACTCTAAATGTTACCACCAAAGGCAATTTAACTGAAGGTAGCCTCACTAGATCTGACCTCCAGATTTGTCACAGTCACACTATTTTCAATCCACGTGACTTTTGCTCCCATTTTCTGAAGTACAACAAATTTTACATATCCCTATCATTTTATAGCATATAAACAACAAATTAATCACTAAGCAATATTTCAAATAAAATTAACACACTCGTGAACAATTAATTCTTCAATATTCGGACTATATAGCACTAAGGTCTACCTGCAGGCTGCTTGTGCCACAACCTTCTATAGTAACTGTACCACTAGTAATAGCAGCACCAGCAACGAAATAACTATGACTTGGGTAGTGTTCTAGTCACAAAACTCTTTCTTCTTCCAACTGAGTTATGTGTAGTGGAAGAGTGTTTTCTTTTAGCATTCCATGCAATAGTGTCTTAAGTACTTCAACAAATTTTACATCTCCGTGTCATTTTATAGCATATAAACAACAAATTCATCACTAAGCAATCTTTCAAATAAAATTAACACACTCGTGAAAAATTAATTCTTCAAGATTAGGACAGTATAGCACTAAGGTCTACCTATAGGTTGCCTGTGCCACAACCTTCTATAGTAACTATACCACTAGTAATCGCAGCACCATCAAAGAAATAGCTGTGACTTGGGTAGTGTTCTAGTCACAACCCTCTTTCTTCTTCCAGTAGAGTTATGTATAGTGGAAGAGTGTTTTCTTTCAGCAGTATATGAAATAGTGAAGAGGGCACTCTAGTCTTTATGGAGAGATAGAGATGAAGGGGAAGCATGCATTCATAATCTTTAGTCTCTTTCTAGTTTCAATTGCTTGTCTAAATTCAACAGTTTTCTACTAATTTAGTTTTTATTTATTTAGATTAACATGCACTATGATAAAGGGTGCAGTTCCCTAGGTAAGCAGGAGTTCTCTTGCATGGGGAGGGTGCACTAGGGTTAGGATTTACACTGCCAGTAGTGGTTCGAACGCTTTCCCATTCCAGGAATTCCTAGAGTTCTAATGGTCTCCCATGCATAGAGCAAGCTGGGTTGTTTGAGAGCAGAGAAAATACAACCACAATTGGCCTCTTCCACTCTAGCACTAGAAAGAGAAGTCCCTTCCATTTCTGCAGTTGAGAACCCTCTAGAGGAGCTTAAGCAGGGGAACGAAAGGTTGGGCCCCGCAACAACAGATTCAGAACCAGCCAATGGTGGTTAGGGGCCCACCCCTTGAAGACACCAATGACCCCCTAACTGAAGCATGTCTCATCCCATTGGCTGTATGAGTTATAATTACTAACGTTTGTGCTTTTCTTGTGTATACCAGTATGCTAGAGTTTATTGTTTTTTATGGTTTTATGTCACCTAGACTCATTTTATCTTTATTGTATGCCCAAGTGGCTGTTTTGATTTTTAAAGTGTTTTTGGGTGGATATAGTTGTGCGGCTTGGTTTTCCCAATTTTGATTTAGCTGGTGGTGGCTGCTTGGAAACCACTTTTTATAATATAAAATTCCCAATATGTACATTGTTTGTATTAATACTTAATATTTTATTTAAAAAGGAACACTCAAAACTATCAACCAACTATTGTGAGGCTTAAACTTTGAAAGTACCATCCCTTATGGTTGTTGGATTGTCAGCAAAAAGGGAAACCATAGCCAGATTCATTGCAAGTGCTTTCCCTTTGATGATCTAAGTGGTGGGTCAGTCATAGTCACTATATTTTCAGTCCACGTGACTTTTTCTCCCATTTTCTCAAGTACTTCAGCAAATTTTACATCTCCTTGTCATTTTATAGGATATACACAACAAATTCATCACCAAGCAATCTTTCAAATAAAATTAACACACTCGTGAACAATTAATTGTTCAAGATTCAGATAATATAGCACCAAGGTCTACCTATAGGCTGCTTGTGCCACAACCTTCTATAGTAACTATACCACCAGTAATAACAACACCAGCAAGGAAATAACTGTCACTTGGGTAGTGTTCTAGTCACAACCCTCTTTCTTCTTCCAGCATAGTTCTGTATAGTGGAAGAGTGTTTTCTTTCAGTCGTCCATTCAATAGTGTCTCAAGTACTTCAACAAATTTTACATCAACCTGTCATTTTATAGAATATAAACAACAAATTCATCACTAAGAAATATTTCAAATAAAATTAACACACTCGTGAACAATTAATTCTTCAAGATTCAGAAAATATAGCATTAAGATCTACCTGCAGGCTGCTTGTGCGACAACCTTCTACAGTAACTGTACCACCAGTAATAGCAGCACCAGCAAGGAAATAGCTGTGACTTGGGTAGTGTTCTAGTCACAGCCCTCTTTCTTCTTCCAACAGAGTTCTGTATAGTGGAAGAGTGTTTTCTTTCAGTAGTCCATGCAATAGTGAAGAGGGCAATCTAGTCTTTATGGAGAGATAGAGATGAAGGGGAAGCATGCATTCATAATCTGTAGTCTCTTTCTGGTTTCACTTAATTCAGCAATTTACTACTAATTTAGTTTTTCTTTATTTAGATTAACATGCACTATGATAAACGGTGCAGTTTCATAGGTAAGAAAGAGTTCTCTTGCATGAGGATTTTTCAGCTGAAGTGAATGGCACAAATCTCTAGAAGGGTGCAACTTAACTTGGCACAGTTATCCATGTAGGGGAGGGTGCACTAGGGTTACGATTTATGCTGCCATTAGTGGTTCTGTTGTGCATATTAATCAAAAGAGTTCCTTTGCCAACTAGGAGGGTCCCATGAAATTTCTTTGGTAACCAAAAAAGTTCCTTTGCGGACCTCCAAATTTTTTTTGTTGAATAACATAGCTTGTCTGTCTACCTCCTGTTTGAGCCTGTTGTGAACTCATCCTTTTCTCCTTCATGTTTGCAAAGAGAGAATCAATTTCCTGTGTTCTTTGCTTTATAGGTGCATTGACCTACATGACAAATACATCGCTAAAATATGTTCTAAACACAAGTAGGTTCTCACCCAATAAATTACTACATACCTTAGTGGATGAAACAACATGGAATGGGAGGCTGCTCTATGTGGTTAAAGGCCCACTCCTAAACCAAAATAGAAGAGTGTTAATTTTTTATTTATTTTATATGCCAAATAGAACAAGAGAAAGCAACAACATTAAAGAGAATAACATAATGAAAATCCAGTGACAAATTATAACAAGCAATACTATTAATCAGACAATCACCATACTGAGATAGTCTGGCCTTGGTTTTACTTTACCCATCTTTCAAGTTTTAACAAAGCCCAAGAATTTGCACAAGCATTGCAAGAAAATGCAATGTGTGCTCTGTCTAACATATCAAGTGGACTATCTTCAGTAATTTCTAGTCTTGGAGAAAGTCTTCAATCTTGCACATCAGATTCTCAGATTGCTGACATGATAGGGGCATTAGCTTCAGCCCTTATGATCTATGATGGTAGTGCAGAAATCACAAAAGCAGCGAACCCAGTGTTTATTGAACAAGTATTGATTAAACAATTTAAGGCGCAATCATCGTTTCTTGTACAAGAACGTATAATAGATGCCCTTGTGAGCTTGTATGGTAATAACTACTTAAGTAGTAAGCTTGAAAAAGCAGAAGCAAAGTGTTTGCTTTTGGGTTTAATCACAATGGCTGCAGATGAAGTTCAAGAGGAGCTTATAAGGTCTCTTCAAATTCTCTGCAACAGTGCAAGTAATCTGTGGCATGCCCTTCAAGGTAGGGAGGGAGTTCAACTCTTGATTTCGCTTCTTGGGATTTCTTCAGAATAGCAGTAGGAATGTGCAGTGACATTGATTTGTATGCTATCAAATGAAAATGACGAGAGAAAATGGGAAATTACTATTCCAGGTGGCATACCTCTCCTTGTCCAGATTCTGGAGATTGGATCTTCAAAAGAAAAACAGGACTCTGCAACCGTTATTGGAAATATCTGTAATCATAGTGAAGATATTCGTGTATGTGTTGAAAGTGCAGATGATGTACCTGCGCTAATATGGTTGTTGAAACATGGTAATCCAAGTGGAAAAGAAATTGCTGCAAGGACACTAAACCATCTTACCCATAAATCAGATAGCAGCACTATTATCCAACTCAATGCTTTGCTGACAGGTGACTTACCAGAATCAAAAGTTCATGTTCTGGAGGCATTGAGATCTCTACTTTTAGTTGCACCCCTAAGTGAAATTTTACTGGAAGGGAGTGCTGCAAATGATGCAGGTGAAACAATGATTAAAATCCTTTTTTCTAATAATGATAATTGAAAGAGCATTGAGAACTATGAGAAGAAAAACAAGCTACTATGTTCAGAAGTTGGATAAGATTCACCATATCTAGCAATTATATATAAAATTGCCTTTTTGAGCAATTTGATGAAAAGTATAGAAAATATGGAATCTATGACGTCTCTATAGTGAACAAACATGATGCTATTTATTGGAATTTTTTGTTGAACCCTTCTGTGCATTTTTCTATTTGCTTGGAATTTTGTTTTCACCCTTTGAGTCTTATTTTTCCGTGAAAATGAAGTTCCATCCTTTACCTCAAGTATGTCATGTAAACTAGATTTTGCTTACACTTTGTTTCATTCTTCCATTTGTCTAGGTATCTAGTTATTCTATTTATAGTTACATTTTAAAGCTGATCTGTTCATTTGCTCTATCTCAATCTTTTAGTGACCTTACTCTTTGTATATGCTCTTGTAAATATAGCATTTTATTGTTCAGACTTATTGACAAGTGAAACTGTTTGATGAGCAGATTGACACTAAAGAAAATGACAATATATGGGTATGTGCTCTCTTACTGGTAATTCTATTTCAATATAGGGATATAATTCATGAACCTACAACATTGCGAGCCATCCATACACTTGCAATTTTACTGAAATCTGAGGAAACTGCAAACAAATACTTTGCTGCACAAGCTCTAACCAGTTTGATCTGCAATGGCAGCAGAGGTACTTTGCTTGCCGTAGCTAATTCTGGTGTTGTTGGTGGACTTATACCTTTACTTGGTTGTGCTGAAGCAGACATCTCAAAACTTATAGAACTGTCTGAGGAATTCTCACTGGTACATGATCCAGACCATGTAGCTCTAGAGCGATTGTTCAGAGTTGATGATATTAAGGTTGGTGCAACTTCTCACAAAGCAATACCTGCCTTGGTTGAACTGTTGAAACCTGTTCCGGATCATCTGGGTCCTCCTTCCTTGGCATTAGGGCTTTTAACTCAACTAGGAATAGATAATAATTCAAACAAGCTTGTAATGGCAGAAGCTGGGGCTATAGAAGCCATAACAAAGTATCTCTCTCTTGGTCCTCAAGATGCTATAGAAGAAGCACTGGCATAGTTATTAAGGATTCTTTTTAGTAGTCCTGAGATACGATGACATGAGTTTGTTGTTGGAGCTGTCAATCAGTTGGTTGCAGTATTACGCTTAGGTACCAGGGGATCAAGATACAGTGCAGCAAGAGCTTTGGAAGGTCTTTTTGCAGCAGACCACATTAAGGCTGGGGAAGCAGCCAGGCATGTTATCAAGCCTCTTGTTGAAATTCTTAGCTCTGGGTCAGAAAATGAACAATGTGCTGCAATTGGTGCATTGATCATGTTGCTGTTTGAAAATCCTTCAAGAGCACTTGTAGTTGTTGATGTTGAAACAAATGCAGTGGATGTGTTATGCCGAATTCTTTCTTCAAATTGTTCAATGGGGCTGAAAGAGGATGCTACAAAGTTGTGTTGTGTTCTCTTTGGGAATTCAAGAATTAGATCTACACTAGCTGCAGCCAGATGTGTTGAACCTCTGGTTTCTCTTCTTGTTACAGAGTTCAGTCCAACCCACCATGATGTAGTCCATGCTCTTGATAACCTATTAGATGATGAAAAACTGGCAGAGCTTATTGCTGCACATGGTGCTGTTGTTCCATTTGTTGGACTTCTGTTTGGTGCGAATTATCCTCTTCATGAGGCTGTTATAAATGCCCTAGCGAAGTTAGGAAAAAATTGGCCACTTTGCAAGCTTGATATGATTAAAGCTGGGGTGGTTGAAAACATACCAAAAATTCTTCCAGAAGCACCAGATTCTCTGTGTGCTGTGATGGCAGAATTACTTCGGATAGTGACAAATAACGACAGCATTGCAAAAGGAACATCAACTGCAAAAGTAGTCGAGCCTCTTTTCTCAGCTTTAACTCGACCTGACTTTAGTGCTGCAAATCAGCATAGTGCAATGCAGGTGCTAGTGAATATCTTAGAGAATCCTCAACGACATGCTACCTACAAGCTGACACCTTCTCAAGAAGTGGAGCCACTGATTCCTCTATTGGATTCACCATCCCAGGAAGTGCATCAGCTTGCAGCAGAACTGCTTTCTCATTTACTTCTGGAGGAATACTTGCAGAGGGACATAATCACTCAACAGGAAATTGGCCCTCTGGTTCAGGTTCTTGGGTTTGGTGTGTCCACTTTGTAACAAAAGGAAATCAAAGCTCTTGAAAGTGTTTCATTAAGATGGCCAAATGCAATTGCAAATGTGGGTGGAGTTGATGAGCTGTCAAAGGTGATTCTACAGGATAACCCTCCACTTCCCCATGCATTCTAGGAATCTGCAGCTTCGGTATTATCAAGTATTTTACAATTTAGTTCCCAGTATTATTTGGAGGTACCTGTTGCAGTCCTAGTAAAAATGCTCCGCTCTGGTTCAGAACCAACCGTTGTAGGTGCATTAAATTCCCTTCTTGTTCTGGAGACCGATGATGCATCTAGTGCTAAAGCCATGGCAGAAAGTGATGCCTTTGAGGCACTCTTGGAACTTCTTAGGTGTCATTAGTGTGAGGAGGCTGTAGCAAGACTCCTGGAATCCTTACTGAATAATGTCAAGATAAGAGACTTGAAAGTTACAAAATCGGCAATTTCTCCATTATCTCAGTATTTGCTTGATCCTCAGACTCGTACTCAGCAAGAAATACTACTAACTGCTCTTGCACTAGGTGACATGTTTCAAAATGAAACTCTGGCACGGACAACAGATGCAATCTCCGCCTGCCGTGCACTTATGAATCTGCTTGAGGACCAACCAACACAAGAGATGAAGGTGGTTTCCATCTGTGCCTTGCAAAATCTAGTTATGTACAGCCGCTCAAATAAGCGAGCAGTTGTAGAAGCTGGTGGAATTCAGGTTGTCCTTGACCTTATCAGCTCTAGTGATCCTGATACGACAATCTAGGCAGCTATTTTTATAAAGCTTCTGTTCTAAAGTACTACCATTTGTTAGAATAATCAAACCCATAGTATTACCCACTTAGACATTAATTCATTTATTTTTGTCTTATTTGCCTAGTTCATGAGTCCCACCATGTGCAAGTTGCTAATTGCCTATCCATAGAGGTCAAACTTGCCATATTTGACTCATGTAGTGCTTGGGAAAGCCTTAGGAATCAAATCTGCTTTATTCCTAGCCTCTTAGGTGCCCTTCTGCTTTTTTTGCTTTATTGACTAATTTTTCAGTGTTTTAAGGCACATAGGAAAGCAAGACTAGGTGAGGTGAACTTGTTTTTTTCCTCTTTCATCCTCCACTCTTTCCTCCATACAAAAGCATGTATGAGCTTCCATTTCATCACTCATTAGCTTGCCCATGCGCCCTTGCCAATTCGTGAGCCTCATGACAGATTTGGGATCAGCTTTTTACACCTATGGGGGATTTGCCTATTTTGAGTAAGCCTGCTTTATGCTAGTTTTCGATGCCTCCTTATGCATTCGATCTCTTGATATATTCTATATATTCATCAACCTATGTTATTATAGGGTTGGCTGTTGTACACTCAGTTAATATAATTTTGTGTTACAGCTCCATATTCAGTCTCCATTGTTAGCAATTTTGCATGATCAATTGATAATTGTTGTGGGTAAAATTACTCTACTGCTGGCCTGAATTTCTACATGGTATCAGAGCCATTGTAGGTTGTTACTCTCCTTCAAAAATTTTTTTGCAGGTTCGACATCAAGACTGGGAGCCTTCTACTTACAGCCGGGACAGATTTTCTAGAGCTATGGATCAATCACAGAAAACTATCTTGACTCCTTTCAATTTCTTTGAATGGAAAGCAGAGATGGAGATACTGTTGAGAGCAAAAGGCCTCTATAGGGTGACTATGGAAACAGAAGCAGAGCCCAATGCTACTGCAGAGAAGATCAAATGGCACAATAGGAGAGATGAGGCCTATGGCCTCCTATGTCTCATTATTTCCCGAGACCTCCTTTTCCATCTCGATGGATTAACTTCACCGGATCAAGTATGGGAGAATATTTCTGATATTTTTGGAAAGACAGATGAGATGAGGGGACATCAGATAAAAAATGAGCTGATTTCTCTGAGTCCCAGTAGCTTTGAATCCCTGCAGCTATATTTCTCCAAGTTCAAAGCACTAGTTTTGCAGCTGAAGCAGTGTGGTATCGAAAAGAAACATGATCAGCTTGTATTGGCCATCCTCTCAAAGCTAGGACCTGACTACTCAGTCTTTTTTTTGACCTTCTATGCCACAAAACTCACAGCTCGAACCTGGAAGATGCCTAGCCTTCCAGATTTCATGGAATCTCTCACACAAGAACAAGACAAGATGGTGATGATGGGCACCATCAAACCATCCAAAGATCAAGCTTTGATTGCTGGATATTCAAAGGTGGATAAAAGCAAAAAGAAAGCTAAAAATCCACCTAAGCAAAGAAGAGACAAGAAGCAGTCTCCAGAGGATCAACAAGGTCCCAAGAAAAATACCCAGAAGAAGAAAAACAAAGGTGAAATGAACAAGTGCTCATACTGTTCAAAGGGCAATCACACTGAAAGCTCTTCTATGAAAAAGTAGATTGATATGCTGACCAATCTCCTGGAGAAGAATGGCATCTCCCTTCCAAAAATATCAAAGAAGAGAGAAGGAGGATCAAGTTTCGATGATAGAGAGAGAGTTCATGCTCTAGTTGCTAGCACATCAAGCTCACCCAGTTTTATCATAGATTCTGGAGCTTCA
>LPNX010797885.1:191196-260390 GCA_001517045.1 Pseudotsuga menziesii
TCCTTGACTCTTTCCTCCATGAAAAAGCATGTATGAGCTGCCATTTCATCACTCATTAGCTTTCCCATGCACCCTTGCCAATTCGTGAGCCTCATGACAGATTTGGGATCAGCTTTTTACACCTATGGGGGATTTGCCTATTTTGAGTAAGCCTGCTTTATGCTAGTTTTGGATGCCTCCTTATGCATTCGATCTCTTGATGTATTCTATATATTTAGGAACCTATGTTATTATAGGGTTGGCTATTGTACACTCAGTTAATATAATTTTGTGTTACAGCTCCATATTCAGTCTCCATTGTTAGCAATTTTGCATGATCAATTGATAATTGTTGTGGGTAAAATTAATCCACTGCTGGCCTGAATTTCTACACCGTTTAGGAATATGCCTCTAGTGACACTGTCCGAGCTTTGGTTGCTGCCATTGAAAAGGACTTATGGGCCATGACCACTGTAAATGAAGATTATTTGAAAGCATTAAATGCTCTGTTCGGCAATTTTCCAAGGCTCAGAGAAATGGATCAAGCTACAAATTGCATCCCTCATTTAGTTGCTGCCTTGAATTCTGGGCCAGAAGCAACTCAGGAAGTAGCCTTGGATTCACTTTTTCTTCTTAGACAAGCTTGGTCAACATGTACAGCTGAAGTTGGCAAAGCTCAAGCTGTTGCTGCAGTAGAGGCTATTCCAATTCTTCAGTATTTAATTCAATCAGGACCACCTCGTTTTCAAGAAAAGGCAGAGCTCCTCTTGCAGTTCCTATGAGGAACTCTATTGGTAACTATCAAGCGAGGCATAAACATGAAGCAGTCAGTGGGGAACCCAAGCACATACTGCAAACTTACACTTGGGAATGGTCCACCAAGGCAAACTAAGGTTGTGTCAACTAGTCCAACTCCAAAATGGGACGGATTTTTTGCTTGGGCTTTTGACAGCCCACCGAAAGGTCAAAAGCTTCACATATCTTTCTAGAACAAGAGTATCTTTGGGAAGAGCTCATTTGGGAAGGTCACCATTCAGATTGACCGTGTTGTCATGTTGGGAGCGACTGCTAGCGAGTACACTCTCTTACCAGACAAGAATAAGGCGTGCCAATCACGAAGTCTAGAAATTGAATTCCAGTGGTCAAACAAGTGATTTTTGGGAAAAGTATGCGCATTCTTGTTTATAATTGTAATTTAAGTGTTAAGGTCTGCAGTTATGGCAGAAAGGATTTGTGTACTCTAGTGTTTTCCTTTTAAGAAATTGTTCCTTGCAACAAAGTCTTACATCCATTTGTTGCAATATGACTGAAGTTTCAATATAGCACATAAAGGAGAAACTATTCTCACCGAAGTCCTACTGTGTCCCATACACAATTTGTAAAATCTATTCATGAATGTAAGCTACCCACAAGGTTAATACCAAGTAACAAGGACTGTTGCTAGTGTAACAACTCTTTATTAGCGAATTGACATGTTGTTATTTATAATCTATCTACATATGTAATGTAATGTAAATATTTATATCGGCTACACAATTCATACACTTTTTAACAAAGGGAATAGTAAAATTAAATGAAAAGTGTACAAATTTGTGACGAGAATCCTGTAGATCCATGGTCTTAGGGATTCAGGAACAATGACCACAATAAAATTTTAAATCAAACTGTCTTAAATGTCTGAACATTGATTAAGCAATAATTCATCATAAAAGATAAACCATTCTCAACATAGTCCAACTGAACGGCCCCAACACAATTTGTAAGATCTACTCATTATAGTACTGAGTTAACTAGTAATGGCTATTAATGAATCCATTGAATTGATACATTCTTATTTAGAAAATATATGTACATGTGTAATGGGAATGTTTATTGATACAATCTGACTTCCTCACAAACATATCATGCAAAAATTCACAAGAAATGCCATCTGATAAAACTCCTTACACACCATTGACTATTAAAAATTCACAAGACATACCCGCAAGGCAGTTCATGCTTTCTATCAGGATCTCCAAAATCCAATTCGCTTATGTGGTGGCTATTAGAGCCCGTACCATACATCAGCACAGGAAAAGATTTATTGTTTCTGTCATATACATTTATAATGATGGCCAAGTTTCCTGGAAGCTGATGTAACAAATTCTCTACCAACGAATCTACATCAAAGGTTCCACCCAAGTACCTTGAAATATTAGAGGAAATATGTTGATAAGTCATTTTAAGGAAATAACACATCAAACAGAAAAAATAATGCTTAGAATTGAACAAAAATGGCCAGTATCCATTTCACCAACACAAATTCCTGAAAAACATCAGTCCATTGTACAGGAACCAAATCATATTGAATTGGGACATTTGCACTAAAACTTGAGCCCATAAATAAATATTGTTATGATTGTAAGGCAGAGGGATTTGCACTGTTTAACATACATACATACAAACTATGTTAGTAAGTTGGTCACAGAGTCTCTTCCTCAAACTTGGAGGTAAGTAGGAATTAAGCAACCTGCTATATGTCTCTTTACAAGATTTGTCTCAAGAAAGATAATGGCATAGACCAAACATCTCCTGACACAAGAGGGCTAGGAATATTTAATCCTCGTCTGCCTTTGAGACTTGGAGTGAGTTGTGAGACTCCCTAAGAAGGAAATATCTTCCCTCTAATCTCGTAGTATTGTGAGCATTGGAAGGTAAGAGTCTGAATACATCTGCTGACATTTTCATATGCTCTACGCAAGGAATTATGTGTTCAGGTGGAGCTAACACATTCAGGTAAGGTCCACCTTGTTGATGGTCATTAGGGATCCCACAAGTTTCATTGCCATTCACCAGCCTTAGATGTAATGTTTGAGAATTTTGTGGCTTCAAGTAAGCATCCTCTACAACCACCTTAGAACGAGAATCTTCACATATTATATGATCCTGCAATACCCTAGAGTATAAAGTTATATTCTGCGGCCGAATTACAACATCCACTTGAGCAAGCATGGGTTCTCTAATTCTATTATCTGACCAGCAAACCTTTGTTAACAGCAAGGATATTTTTCAATAAAAGACAATCAAATAATGAAAATATAACTGGCAAAGCAGAGAGAACAAATCTGATTACTAATAACCATTTATCATTATGATGCAGCAACAACCTAGAACTTCACCATCCCTAGGAGATTTAATAAGGAGATAAGCAACACCAACACGATCAAAATTTCCAGCAGGTGGTGTTATAAGGAACTCATACCATCCAAAATGACAAACAACAACCTTTAACACAGATGATATACAAGAAACAATTTTTTCAGGCCACCATTTTTTTAAAGAACCAATTAAACCAAATTAACAACATATGGGAATTTGATAACCATATTGAAATTGCATATTAATATCCTTAGATCTATAGATCCTTCGGGCATGCTTCACTTAATTTGGGATCAAACATGTTGAATGAATGTTGCCATTATTAACTAAACTACTGTCTAGTCTGCTATAGAAGTAACTAAAAACAAAATAAATTTTGTTTCTAGAATTAGTCACTCTTTACAACCATGCAATAATAATTTAATGCGATGAAAAGTAGGCAAACCCTCCTATACCTTTCGAAACTATAAAGAGGCAGTAAAATTGAAGGCTTACCTTGTCCCTTTTGAGGAGATAACCAAGAAGAGTTTCAAATTTGGATACTTGTTTCCGATTCTTCCCAGCTGCATGAAAATGAACCTGAGGAAACTTTGACAGCGGAAGAACTGCTGCTGGAGTCATGTCTGTAATGTGTAAGGCTAGAAGGATGCAAAGGAAACTCAATCTTAGACACTTGGCATGTATAATTCATAAATAATATAGGAAAATTGCAGTAAATTCAACTATCTGGTGCACACCATAGAATAATACATTCCGGTAAAGAATGGGAAGAGAAAAAAACAAGATAAATATATTACTATCCAACAAATGACCAAAAAGGTAGGTCAAATAAACTGAAAAGAGTAAAATCAGCAATTACGCCTGTAGATGTACTGAGGGCTCCTACAAAAGCATGAAGTAAGCTAAACTAACTGATAAATGAGTTAGCCATGAAATAGCACGATCAAGTCATGCTAGAGGAAAGAAAAGACGCATGTTATAGGTATAACAGTGAAGCCCTAATTAGCATTACAGGATGGAATAAAAAAGAATAAAAAGAACTATATATTATCTAGAAATCAACCCTTTCTGACATATAAATTTATTTGGCTCCTGAAGGTAGCCTAGAAGATAAGTATGTTATAGCATGTCACATGCCAGTTTATACAACAAGTTCACTTAGCGAGATTATATTTCCTTGCACTCATAATTGAGAGTCACTCTAACCTACCTAATCATGGCAGAATAAATAACTTATCCACAACAAAAAATTTTATAGGATATTAAAAAATAATGATGTACTTCAACATCAGATGACCATATACATACATTAGATGGTATTGCATGTCTACATGTTTAAAATTGTTCATCATTCTGTAAACCCTACAAGAATTGCATCTAGCCAGGGAAGTTGAGACAAGTGATATCCTCCCCACATAGGATCAATTCCCACACTGACATCTTGAGCTCTTAATGCTGAAGAAGAATACAATTTACCATGGGTAACATCTTCGAAACAAGGCAAAAGTTGGAACTTCCTAGTGGGTCAAGGGTTTCCGAAGGATATGTATTTCATAGTTTTTAAAAACATATATATTGAATGCCTACAAAGTTCTACTAAGTTTGCAACAAATAACAGCCTCTTAAAATAAATAAGAGGCAATAGAATTATTATTCATTCTTCTGATTCAAAGGAAAGGCTGACAAGACTCTTATACGTAAAGAAAATATGGAAAGCATTCTGAATATTGTGAATAGACATAAATTTATATAATTGTTGAATTACTTTCTGGTCAACAATTACAATAAAACATTAATATTCAATTAACCAATCACTTTCAAATTCATGTCCAAGCATTATAAAAAACTTAACTTGGATGATTTTTTTTACAGAATAAGCAATCTGCAACTGACAATGTAATCTCATCGATGTGAAATTATGCTGATATAATTTGGGGTTATGTTGGGTCTCTTTTTTAAACCTAAAGAATAAATTTGTCCTTTTGGCAGGATGAAAATAAAAAAAATTATTATCTTTTAATAAAATCATGCAAGAAAACTAAACCTTCAGAAAATGTACACAAGTCACCTAAAGTGTTAGATATCGGTAAAGGTAATTTAATTTATCAGATACTCTTTAAATGTACACAAGTCACCTAGTGTTTCATATATTCAAATTAAATTACCTTTTCCTTTGAAATTAATTAATTTGTAGTTACCTTTTCACTGTTGACATAATCTCCCATTACCTTTGCCTTTGTATTCTTCTTAGAATCAACATGCTTCAACTCCAACCGATATAAAGCACATGAATCACAGTTATTCATTTCATACTCAAAAAGATGCCATTTGAACTGATTTGATGGATGGGGATCCATGTAATATGATCTCTTCATCCCACCAATTTCCTTCATGACTTGCTTTCTTGATTCATGCCATCCACGACCATTATAATCTGGCAATGATCATTGCTTTCTGTTTCCACTCTCAAAATCCCTTCGTGGCTTGTCAAAAAAGAGCCACTCTCTAATAAATTCCCCTTGAAGAACAAACAAGTCAAAGAGCTCTGCAAAGATAAGACAAATACCAGACAATGAAGAAACTATAATACCTTATGTATCTAATCAAAGTACCCTTATCAACAAATTTAGTTTCTTTAAAGAAATAAGCTCCTATGAGACTTTAAAAAATCATGTTATCCATGACTTTTAAAGTCATTTTTCTTTGTATTTTTCCATAAATGTGTAAGTACATGCAATAGGTATTCCTACTGTAATATGTTAATACCATACCAGGTGCATTCCAGGGTGATTTTTTTGTTGCAGCACCTTCACATTCAGGAATCCCAAAATATTTTACCATAGTTTTAGCACCAAGGGCAGCAAAGAGAAGGCCATCCTTCAGGTCAATTCCTCCAGGTCCTAAAACAAGTCCCATGCCTGGTGGACCTTCATTCAAAGCCACCATTCCATGAAAATTGCTACAATAGTCTTGGCACTAGTCTGATCCTTGAGCAGGCCTAGGAGAATCCCAAAGGGCACATTTGGGGCCTAAAAAAGCCTTAGGAGGAGGAGAAATTCCTGGGCATGTACCTTGAAATTTCGGTATATGATTTTCCTCAACCTCAGGGTCTAAAGCGAGGCATAGATTATGATCAAAATCTTGATTCATCTGGGCCGCTGCATCCAAGCCCTCATCAGTAGTTTGCAGTAATGATTATGTATGAATGTTTTCAGACCTACTAGTCCGATCAATGTATTGTGCTTCTGCATTAGCGTGGTCCACATAGAAGTCCTAAAGACAACCAAAATGTACAATTTTTCAGAACAAACTCAAATTATTTCCAACAACCATACACTAAGATTATGAAGAATCATTTGGCAACACCTTTCTCATTTCATTGGGTGGAATCGCCTCCTAAAAACTAGATGGATTAGCAGCTTCAAGGGTATTTTCATTAAGTTGAAGATTAGAGTTGTATGGTGCTGCAAGAATACCAGTAGCATCATCTTCCTCTTCATGAAGTTGCAACAAACGCCACATATCACAAGACAAATCTGACGAACATAGGCTTGCTTCCTGTATAATAAACTCAAACAATAAGGATAATGAACTATTTGATAAACAACTCATTCTATCCATATCTTGATATGTTAACTCTTGTTACTTGTTGTAAATATTAGACTTTAGCATTATACATAGATCAACGATTGAAGAGGTCAACAGAACAAATAAATGATACAAGGAAAACATAATGGCACCTTCATCTGATAACCATGAACCCAAGAAGCTCATAAACCTTTACTTCAATAGGATACAAAGTTGATTCAAAGAATTATCTACAATGTATTGACCCTTCTATTGTTCTTACTGAATGAAAATAAATAAGAATAAACAGAGTTTGGAAAAGATGTTAGAAAGTGACCAGCATTGATGTAGTAGGTGATTCCTCATGTAGCTCAGCTTTGCATTCCCACACCAATTGATGAACCTGCTCCTCCAAAACTAGAGCATCATTGACTCGGCTCTCTTTCCTGACCTGTTGCAGGTCAATGAACATTCCCTATAAGTCATCAACCCTGTTTTTGTCCTTAGTCTTGAATAACTGATGAGTTGTTGATTTTGGCACGCTCTTTGACCTTTTCCCCATCATCTGAAACTTATCAATTTTAGTGCAATATAACTAATGTATGATGCACAATCCTCAAAATATTCTTACTGAATCACTGCTAGAATTAGACATGGTTCCTTCTGCAAGGTGTTTTATAATCGACTTGACATCATGCAAAATATCAAAGATTTGTCTCAGCAAGTTTCTTAACAAAATATCTAGTGGAAATGAACTATGATCCCAGTGAATTGACTGGTTTAATCACCGTGCAACCTTTTCCAAAATTGTTAAGGGAACAAATTCATCTCTTCTTCAAATAACTTGTCTATTGGAAGTTTTATCTTGGTCTGTCTTAAGGGAACTTTCCTATAAAAGGCACAATCTTCAAAAAAATCTACACGGGCTATCCGCGATGTTTGAAACCAACTCTGCCCCTCAGCTAAAATGCCTGATGGACGACCATTTTCTCAAACAAAAACCAACCCATATGTCTCACCACTTGATGCAAACTCTGCTACCCACTAACTTGTCCAATCTTCTACTTCAAGAAATCATTTATAATATTTGCAAAATGTTTGACTAATCTTCAGTCTCAATTATCAACTATTCAATAGCTTACTCAAATCAATTGGTGCCCGGATCCCATATTGTTCATTTTAAAACATTAAGCCATTTCTTTTGAATGACCGTAATCTTTCACAAAGATCAAACTTATTAATAGATGAAGGAATTCGTAACCCCAATAACCCAGCATAAGCAATCTCAGGAAGATATTTAAAATCCACTACTAATATAAATGTAATCTCGGGAAGATATTCAAAAACCTCTGCCAATATACTCTTTAATTTCTATAATCTCATTACCAGTTTCCAATCCAAGACTCGACAAGTAATTCAAACTGCTATGAGACTCAAAATAAATAAATAAAAGTTCTGCTACGGCCAACTCTGTATCATTCAATCGCAGCAGAAACCCATCAAACACCAAATCCTATTGAAAACATTAATTTGCTGTGCAAAACCCCAAAAAACTCAATTTGGGTTCATTAGTAACGATTGTTTGAGGCATTGATTATGCAAATCAAAAGTAAGGTTCGAATCCGAGGCACTTCCAACACAAACTAAAACACTGAGCTTATTGAAACCCTAAAACCCAGGTCAACTAACAAATAAGACTTGAAAATAAATAAGAAGAACCTCGTATTAAGGTCGTTTTGCTCCATTTTCCAAGCATCTTTCTGTGCAAAATTTCGATGATTCCTTTCTCCAGCAATCCAAAAAGAATTTCAGGGTAGATAAAGGGAAAGACGGCTTCAAATAATGAATGAAAAATTGAACTTGGCGGTAAAAAAGAGGCTTGCGGGAATGTTGTTTTGTCTATACATTGGTCAAATGACAAAAGGTCTCAAAAAGTAAAAAGAAATGAGCAAACCACTAAAATATATAATTCTTTCTATCACTATTTTCAATACTATGATATTATTAATAAGTAGAATGGTACATGCAATTTTGAGAATTAGTTTCTAGTCTTGGATGGTTTGCCACATCTCAAGTATTAGTGGTTGGCCAATATATGACAAACAAATTTAAACTCTGTCACACACCTAAACATCAATATAGGTGAAAGTAAGTGTACAAGGCCATTTAAAGTGTAAGGATTAATATTTTGTAAATAAATTTAATAAACATTAATATAGCAAAAAAATCCCTTCATTGCTGGACTATTTTCTCCCTTTACTATTAGATTGTTTCTCCCCCTTCACTACTAGAAATATAATGGTAAAAATGAGAGGCTAATTTTCCCATTTAAGTGCATGAGAATGTGAGGTAAGTGAAGGATTAGGGTTTGCGGGGAGGAACCCACCCTTTCCTTGTTATTTTTAGCTTTTGTAAGATTAAAATTTAGCATTTTTTTGTAGAGAATGTGGCCCTTGAGAACCCAAAAGAACCTAAAAATAGGGTTCAAGTACCCATTTGGGGTCAACTCCCCACTTGATAGCTAGGAAGAGCCAAGTACTTCATAGAAGAACACAATTCATTTGGGTTCTTTTGCATGAAAACATATTCATCGATGGGATTACTAAGGAAATTGTTTGATATATTAAAGGAAACACTTGTTAAATGGGCTCTATTACAATAATTAGTTGTCTCAATCTTGATTGCAAACAGTCCTTGAATATGGAATTTTATCAACCTAAACCATTTCCAATCAGCCGCTCTGTAAAACCCATCCGTTTTCCAGCGAAATGAAAAGTAATGTTTTACTGAAACCCAAAATGTTATCACCCCCAATTATGCTTCACCTTGCCGCCGTAACTTTCCTCTTGAGACAAAAAAAAAAAATTGAAATGAAAAGGAAAAGAAAAAAGTCAGTAGAATAGAGACCTAATTAAATTATTGTCTTAAAAAATTGTTTCAAAACCACTCCTAGTTTAGTAGTGTATCAAATGTTTTTTTATCATGATAGTTAAATTGGTGTCAATAGTTAATTTGTCATACATGAGGAGGTATATAATTTACTAAATTCTAACATGGCAGATGGATTCAGAGACCCCTTCTGAATCCACATGTCGTGTTAGAATTTAGTAAATTGTACAAATTCATTGTCAAAATTGTAATTTTCCATTGTTGGAGTGACACAACTAAAAATAACCAAATAATGACCAATTGTTATGTGGTCATTTTTAGTCTAGATACCCCGTGACCAAATTTGGTCATTTATCTTGGTCTTTTCAGTTTAGTTTTTACACATGACCAAAAGTGGTCATTTATCTTGGTCTTTTTTAGTTAGCTCACATAAATTTATCAATTTTGGTCATTTATCCCTTGAAAAAAATTGTGGTGACCAAAAGTTTTGGTCTCCTGGTCACTAATCTCTCATTTTCCACTAGTGGTCATTGTGTCACAAGTTTATGGAAGTTCGCTTCGGTGAAGCAGAGTATTATCGAGTTGAGAAGTATGATGGCCACAATTATCCTAGCGACCATTTGGTTGCATGTCAAACCATGTGGGTGTCATGACTAAAGGATGAGTAGGTACGTGCTTTTGTACACACATTGGATGAAATGTTGGGACAGTGGTATATATCAGTCGAGCTCAGAAGAGACATCACAACATGGGAGGATTTGTCGATCTGTTTCAGTCACACCTTCATTTTTGTGGATGTTGATCTAGTAATTCATAGTGCACTACATCATATCCATGATTTGTTCTTGGATAAAGTTCCAGTCACGTATCCTTTGGAATCACGTGAGGTACCAATGATGCAGTCGATGATGGAGTGCTATAATGTAACAGGAGGACTTGATGATAAAGATGACCAAAGGAACATCAATATTACATAATAAGAATGAAGATGAAATATCGCGACACCAGAGATGCCGATAGACAAAATTCACCAACCTTTGAAGATTCAGAAAGGTCAACATTGGGTTAGAGGAGGAACCAAAGTTCGTGAATATTAGATATTATTGGGATGAAGAAACTATGGCGAAGATCACTGATTTTTTGTATGATTTTCAAGACTTGTTTCGGATGAAATTTTCTGAAATGAAAGGCATCCTAGGATATTTTGGAGAAATGAAATATCCCACTGAAGCAAGAGGCAAATCCTGTGAAGTAGCATCCATATCGCATGAATCCGCAATACAAGAAGAGATCAAAGGATGAACTAAAAAGAATGTTGGATGAAAAAATCATAGAACTAGTCAAAGAATTGGAGTGCATCAGTCCAATGGTCATGCAAGATAAGAAGATAGTAGAGGTATGTATCTGTGTCGATCTCAGGAAACTTAGCAACGCATTCCTTCACGATGCATTCCGAACGTTGTTTACTGATGAAGTATTTGAAGATAAAGGTGGTAAGGAGATCTATTCGTTCATGGATTGATTTTTCGGCTATTATCATATCAATATTATGAAGGAGGATTGGCATAAGACAACTTTCGTGACTGAGTTGGGATGCTTCCAGTACACGATGATGTCATTTGGACTCAAGAACACACCTACGATATTCTCCAGGATCGTAGTTTCTACGGTTAAAGACTTTATTAAGAAGTTCTTGGCGATGTACATGGATGACTGGACGGTGTATGGGTTGATAAATGATCACTCAGAAAATTTGTGATTGATTTTGGAGTGGTGTCGAAAAAATCATATTGCGTTGAATTCAAAGAAATGTATATTTTATGCATCGCTCGGTATTTTTTTGGGGCACATTGTATGTAAGGAAGGGATGATGGTTGATCCAGCCAATATTGCACCTATTTTTAACTTACCCCTGCCAACGAATGTGAAGTAGCTCAGATTGACCTTAGGACATATGGGATATTATCGGAAGCTCATAAGATGATATGCTACGATCACATCACCCATGGATAAGTTATTGAAGAAGGATGCACAGTTAAAATGGATTCACGATTGTGAGGGAAGTCTCGACAATTTGAAGAAAAATATGGTCACAACACCAATATTGGTCTTTTCGGACTGGACAAAGGAATTCCATGTCCATTTTGATGCATTGTCAATGGGGTTAGGAGTGGTGTTGGCACAACCAAGCGAAGGGGATATCGATCATCTAATTTATTTTTCCAGTCTGAAGCTATTATATGCAGAAAGGAATTATGCAACGACTGGGAAAAATAGTTGATGATGGTTTATGCATTACAGAAGTTTCGATACTATCTGTTGGGAGGAAATTTCAAGATGTTCAATGATCACTCCATATTGAAATACTCAGTGAATAATCCTCTATTGGGGGGGGGATATATGATGTTGGCTACTACTATTCGAAGAGTTTGATTTCAAAATCATTGTGAAGCTAGGTCACTTGAATGTAAGACCTGGCCATTTGTCCCGAATTGAGACAAGTGAAAAGCTAATGAACATTGGGGGCGGACTACCTGATGCAAAATTTGAGGTTGGAAAGGTTGATGACTATTATGAGAAAATAGTTCAGTTTTTAGCAAAAGGAATGGAGCCTGAGGGTTTCACCACAAATCAGAAGAAGAAATTTGTTTTTCGAGCCGTGGATTTCCAATTGATTGCCGGAGAAGTCTATAAGATGGCGCCTGATCATATCTTATGTTGATGTGTCCTACCGCATGAACATGAAAGAGTGTTAGAAGAAGCACATGAGGGGGTTACAGGAGGACACTATGGAGGTCACACAATTGCCAAGAAGGTACTTCGTGTAGGGTTATGGTGGCCAACTCTACATGGTGATGCTGCAGATTATGCAAGGACTTGTGATGTTTGCCAAAGAACAGGGAATCTATCATGAAGGGCTGATATTCCCTTAGTACCTCAGGTAACGTTGCAACTGTTTGAAAAATGGGATGTAGATTTTGTGGGACCCACCAACCTACCAGGAAAAAGGATAGGTGAGAGATATATCATCACAGTGACAGATTATTTGATCAGCTGGGAGGAAGCTGCACCAGCAGAAGATTGAACTGTTGCGACTGCAGCAATATTTCTATTTGACAATGTTATCACTTGATTTGGTTGTTCAAAGATCTTGATGAGAGATCACGGGAGTCATGTCATCAATCGCACCATCAATGTGCTAACATAGGAGTTACAGATTAAGCACAAGAAGAGAACTCCATATCATCTACAAGATAATGGGACGGTCGAAGCATTTAATAAGGTATTAGAGCATACACTCACAAAGGTCTATTGCGCAAGCCATGATTATTGGGTTTTAAAAATTTTGACAATCTTATGGGCTAATTGCACTACTTGCAAATGGTTGGTAGGGAAGACACCATTCAAGTTGGTGTATGGGAAGGAAGCAACAATGCTAATGGAATATATTGTTCCAAGTTTGTGCATCGTAGCGGTGATAGGGATGGACGACAAAGGAGCACTGGAAGAACGTCTAACTCGGTTGGTGCAGCTAGAAGAAGATCGGTTCATCACTGGATATCACTAGCGCATTGAGAAAGATCACCAAAAAGGATGGCATGATTGATACATAAAAAAATTCATTTCCATCAAGGCAATATGGTGCTTCTATACCACAGTGAGTTTGCAAAACATCAAAGTATGTTGCAAATGCATTGGTTGGGTCCTTATGTAATCAATTTCATTATTGACAATGATGTGGTACATTTGCAACAATTAGATGGTGCAATGTTTCCTAAGTTAGTAAATATAATTCATCTCAAGCCCTGCCATGAGGGCCCAATGCGACATGATGGTTGAGGCATCGTGTAATGAAAAAAATGCATGAGGTGGTACTAAGGAGGTTGTTGCACTGGAAACCAGTGACAACGCAAGAAAAAGTGTTAGAATTGTAGCTAGAAAGAAGTGTAGTGACATCCGCAAGGACACAGTAGGGTCAAATCATGCAGTTAGTGTAGCAATTAAACCAGTTAGGAGATGACGATGTTAGATGAGATGCACATTTATGATGAATCTGACCATTATATAGGGATGATAGGCGATGTATTTGGATGATAAGTGGCGGAAATGGTCGTGATGATCAAGAAATATTTCATGCAGGTGCTCTCGTGCTATAAGAGTTCATGAGGTTGTGGGACCATTGTGATTGTTGAATGAGTATATCAAAGTTGAGTATAGAGCTCAAAGAGAGATAAAAGAGAATTGTTGAGGAGTTGTGAGTAATTTAGAGTGCAACAATGGCACAAGATATTTCGAGTGGGAGTATTAGGAATTTGATAGTCATTGGAATTCCAATTGAGGAGGAGGAGGTCAACATGTAATTTGAATTGCCATAGGTTCAACAGAATAAGAGGGGTTCCAATTGTCCCAAGTCACCTGCAGAGAAGCACAGGAACACTAAAAACTCAAGTAGAGTGGAAGAGGAAGTTGCAGAGTAGGTGGGCCCTTCAACAACTAGAGTTGAAGGATCCATGGCAAGGAATGGGGTGACCACTGCAGACATCCCTATGTTTGTTCCCCCATGTAATCTCGACACCAAGCACCTGAATTTGACGAAGAACTAGAGGTATCCAATTCGTATGCTGA
The DNA here is from genome assembly GCA_001517045.1 of Pseudotsuga menziesii. Classification (NCBI taxonomy): domain Eukaryota; kingdom Viridiplantae; phylum Streptophyta; class Pinopsida; order Pinales; family Pinaceae; genus Pseudotsuga; species Pseudotsuga menziesii. Next base: position 205,396 of record LPNX010797885.1, read on the forward strand.
CATTGCCAATGGCGATGAAGTACACCTTCAATATTGTGTTGTGCTTAACAAATATGAAGTATGAAGAACATAACCTGCTAGCATATATTGAGTGCACAGTGGATCCATTTGAGGCTAAAAAATGGCAAGATAGAGACCCAATGATGCGCACCCCACAATAGTGGGCAATGGGATTGCGAAGGTCTGGGCTCTTAGGCCTTATACACATGTCACACTTTGTGAGGTTGGTGGAAGCTAATGGGTGCACTAAGAAGCTAATGACGTGCTTTCATGGTGGTTATTTGTGGCTAGACATGTCGATGTTAGTCACTATGGAGTTGATAACCCAGATTACGATGTTTCCCATGTAGGGGCATGATCCGTCGCAGTACTTTTGTGACAAGGAAAATGACAAGAGGTTGGCTTCCAAGATGAAGAATAAATATGGCTTGAATCACGATAAATGTTCATACATCGTAGATACCATCAATGATTAGGAAGTTCGCGTTACAATGAATATTCTAGCCATCAAGTTGGTGCACAAGAAATGACCTAATTAATGTACCTATGGGGTGGTAACATGTGTCGAGCAGTGTGCTGAGGTTGTACAAATGAACTGGTCATTATTTTTTCTCAACCAGTTAACAAAAAATGCAATGTTGGTGCAGGAGGGGAAGCATTCATTTATTTACAGTTGGATGTTGATTTTTATTTATTTAGGCACATGGATGGAGCCTAGGGACTATGAAGGCATGGATGTGGAGGTCGATCGAGTATGCAAGGGCATGAGGTATCAAATGAGGCATCAAAACCTTTGATATCTCAGTGAGACCAACTGGTTGAAGGAGTGTGTGATACATTTTCGGATATATTAGGATGCACTAGAGGTCGTAGATGAGACAGTTATGTGCTTATCTAAATAAGTAGCGACAAAATACAAGTGGGTCGGCAGATTAGCGATTGGATTGCATGCCATTCACGTACAAGCAAGAAGCAACCCATAGAAAAAATAGTTATCCACTTAGTACAAGTTAATAGGTGATGATTTGGATGGGATATTGGATGATTGGATTGTGGATTCGACAGCGCTAGTTGGCTTGGAAGAATTTTTAAATATTGCGGTGGGTGCTCCTCCCTCTAGATCAAGAAAAGGTACAAGAAAGAGACCAAGAGTCACAAGAAGCATATTCGAGGAATCCAACAGATTTAGAGACACATCAATAGTTTGAATAAACAAGGATGAAGCAAATACAAGAACAAGGTGAGGAGAGCAGCACTATGCCAATGGAAAACAAGCAGGTTAACCACATCATCACAATGATCACAATGGAGGCCACTGAAAGTCAGGAAAAGTTGAGGTAGCGGTCAATCGAAGGATTTCAATAGGTAAAAAATAAAATGCACTATTTAGTTAATGTCATTTTAGAGAAGATACCCAAAGAAAAATTATTGTAGTGGAAGGGCGAGTTAAGTACAGGGAAGCAGGTCCAGATCATGCAGATACCATCGCACATAGTAGCGAACCTACGTGAGGATGTGTATACTTCATTGCAATGATTTGAGATGATCGTATTACATGTAAATGAATTACCCATGCACACTTTGGTGTGATTACAAAAGTTATAAAGTCAGGAGCTGTCGACTGAGAATAGATTATTGGCGATCATTTACTGAAGTCGTAGGAGCGTGAAGAGTTGGTAAGATAGGAAATAGAGTGCCTCAAGAAGGCACAATATGTGTTGATTGTGGAAAAATCACATCTATGGGATGATAGGGAGCGACTACAGAAAGAATACTCCTTCGCATGTCAAGAAGTCCAAGATATCACAGAGGACATGGTAGCGGAGGCCAAAGCTAAGAAATTAGGACAGGTCATTGCAGAATTTAGAAGAGACCTTGAATACTTGTAGGAATTATTGAATCCAAGAACACCCCAAGAAAAATTTGATGTGCATAAAGGCATCATTGAATATGCAGTGACACAACTTGAGGAAAGCGAAAAGGAAGGAAAGTTGATCACAGATGCAATCACACAGTTATTTGGCAGCGTGGTCCAGGATGAGCAGTTGGAGGAGATGAAAACACAATTGCGAAAAGAGGAAACATAGCTGGCTATGATGAGGACATCACTCCAAGCGATACCCCTGATCATACAATTCACCAAAGAAATGGAGTTAAAGTCATTACAACAGCATGTAACAAAGGCACAACAGCATTAACATCATTGCACAACTCAGCTGGAGGACTTCTAGGATGTTGGAAAGAAACTATCATTGAAGGAAGTAAATGCACTTCAAGTAGTGCAAGAGAGTTGAAAAGAGGTGATGGCTAAGATTTTCAAACATCCATCTAAGCAGGATGTCAAATACTACATAGGGATCAGCGACAAGGTGAAGGCTCAAGTGTAAGAAGTCAAACAACAGAATAAAGACTTCAAAATAAAAACAAATGAATATATTGTTTCTAGTTGACGTGGCTCGAGGGTGAGCCGCAAGATTGGGGGCCTGTTGGATGGGGGTTTTGGTAAGAAAAAGGAATAAAGGTGCGAAAAGTTGAGGATGATGTGCAATACCAAGGATGGCGCGATAGTTTTATATGTTTTGGTCATGATTTTGTATCCTTTGGACTGAATTAGTTAAAATTTGGTTAAATTGGACCATCTTGTAAAAGGCGCAAGCCTATATATAGAAGTAGGAATGTCGTAGGAAGTAAGGCTTGAATGATGAATGCTGAGATACAGATCATGATTGTATGATCTTCTCAGCCTTTGTGGAAGATCACATTGTATTTTTTGTTTGGGTGTTTTCTTCAGGACCTGATGATGTATTTTGAGATCTTGTTTTGATGTGAAGAGTAATATGACATGACAGATGTTGATGGAAACACTTTTTTTGGGTCTTTCTTATTTTTCTATGTTAAATGATGCGATCTAAATGAATCAATGCCACATTATGTATGTTATTTCTGAATGATGCGATGTTTTTGTGTTTTAAATAATGTCATGGTGATTGATTTGTTCATGAGTAAAAATGCTGTCGTGATATGATATATTGATGATATCTACTTGGTCTATGATATGAATAAGTAATAGTAAACCCAATCCTGTATCTCTGAGTAGTGTTGTGATATTTGAACAATAAATGTACAAACCCCCTTCTTGTTACTGCAGAAATGTGGTTTCGACAGTTCTCCCTCAAACATCTTAGGTGAGACTTCATCTTCTTCGTGGGTGTTGTTGGAAAGGGTAAAATATGTCCAGGTCAGTGCTCAGGGATATTGTTGAGTTAGGGGTGTCAACAGAGTGTGAACCCCTATCGGCAGTACTGTGTCAACACTTGTTTATTACAAATAAGTTATGTTTTTTATTTTATTTTTATTCGAGTATTATGGAAAGCATTATTGAATCTTTGAACTATTTATTTACAATAATATTGTGTAAACCCTGAAGATATTTAATTTGTTGCAGACATGGAAACGGTTAACATTCTTTATTTTAATTAATAATAGTTATATACTAATAAAAATAAATATGGTTGTAAGATATAAATAGAGATGTAATTCTTGGATAAAAATAAAATCCTAGATAAATCATAATAGTATTCCGTAATTTACAAAATTCGAGAAGAGAAATAGAAGTGTAAATTTTAGTTATAGAAAATTAAACCTAGTTGTAATATATGCATAGAAGTGCATCTTTTAACTAGGATTAAAACCCTATAACATCTATTTAAAACCTAGATATCGATAACATAGTAGGAATAGAAAAACCCTATCATAGAGACCAAATAATAAAGCAGTAGTTAGGACTTACAATTTAAATATACTATATTAGTTGGATGCTAATTTTTACTAGAATCAAATCAAAAATTCATATCAGTATTAGTATAAAATCATACTTATAATAAAAAAACTAATATATTACACATACAAGCCGAAACACAACAATGTTACAAGCAAAAATAATTTTACAATATTTTTCTCTTGTCCCAGTCATTAAGTAGTAAAAATAGAGATAATTTAACCAAAAAACTTTCCACTTAACCACCATATTTCATTTTTTTTTTTAAAGAATTTGAAACCCTAAGAGTAACCAGATGGGATTCCATTCCTTTTATATTTAAGAAAAACTCTTCATGTAGGTTAACCTAAATTAAGAATTCCCAACACTAAAACTTCAAACTCGTAAAGGCCAAATGAGCCACACCCAAAACCCGATTCTTTGTTTCTTTTCTAGATTTTCGATAGTACATTAAAACCCAAGAATTTTCTTCACTCCAATGCTACACAATTGACTAAAAGGAAAGATGAGACTTACAATACCATTGTAGGCAAATGTTCGAATGGGTCTTGGCTTGAAAAATGAGGTCCCTTTAGGATTCAGGCTACTACTATTGGTAATACATGTTTATCAAAATAAAACATTGCTATGGGTGTTGAAAAATAAAAAATTAATGAACATGGAAAACAATACTATAAACAATGAGAATTATGTAGCTTCTCATACCTTTATGATAATACTAAACTGAGAAGAATCTAGATGGGAATGAAACTACCCGTTTCTTTGTTAGAGTATAACTCAAAGAAAAGATTGAACTCTAACCACCTAATTCTGAGAACCATAGCAACTTTGTATGTATGTTTCCAATGTTATTTTTGTCTAGACTATCATACACCATGATAATGCAATAAGAAAAATCAATTATTAAATTGAACAACTTATCGGGTGTAAAGAGGTCACGATGAACTAAAGGAAGGTGATGGCGATTCCATGATAGCCGAACCAACCTCCCAACTTTTTCACACAACATAAAAACAAGTAAAGGAAGGTAAAGGTAAAAAGGTAAGTTTAAACCTTGTCCTGAAAAGGGTAATCAATACCGAAGCCAGCTGTAAAGCACCTTTTTCTCCTCGAAAATCATAAGACAAATATTTTAACCTGTCCATATCCCTTGTTGCTTGGATAAAGCATGTTAAGCACATGAACTAAGTTACATAAACCTTAAGGTTATGTATGGAACAAGGTTACCCTTTTAATATTCCCCTTTATTTTACCTAACATCTCTTTGGAGTGTTTATACCTTGCTTAATGAACAACTCAAATTATTAGATGCAGAAGTACTTCAAACCATGGACTATATGACATTAATACCCCTCAAGCTTCTGCACCTACGTGGCATTAGGTAAAGGTGGGGTGTGTTAGCAAAATATAAGTAATCGATGTGTTCGCCTCATAATCAGTGTGTAATTAGTTATGTATCATATATATATCTTTAAGCAATCTTGTCTTCGCAGAGCCATAAATTTTGAAATTAAAGAATCGGGAGTTCAAGTTCTTTCACCTAAAAAAATCTTGTGAATTTAAAATAAATTTATGTGTTATTCATTTTAATTAAAAAAAAATTAGGTTCTGATATAAATGGTATCAAAGCATGGTTATAATGCTTGGACCTAATGGGTCGTCACCTCTACAGTCAAACAAATGATCTCTTTAGATAAATAATAAATTACATTTTTTGTTTTGTTTTTGTAAATTAACAAAAAGAAATACTTGCTACACAAAGAGAGAGAGAGAACATTTAGAACCAGAAATCAATAGGGAAGAAGAGACGGTACCTCAAAGAATGTTGGTACTCAAAAATGATAGTTTCTATGTTGAGTTGGAGCCAAATGTAATGCTGAAATACGATCATAAATGTTAGAAACCATGAGAAGTTTGAAATTCGATTTAGATACCATCAAGGAGGACAATGTTAAACTAATGAATGATAAATCAGACCAAGAAGAGATCAATGAATTAATTTTAAAAAATTTAACGAAACAAGAACCACCAAAAAAAATGATTAGAACTCTGGTAGTACATGGAAGAAAATAAAGGAAAATATCAAAAGTTGCAGTAGTGAAGAAACCACTAACAATACTCGAATAATCTCTAAAGAATTAAAGAAAGATGGAAAAATAAAAGATAAGAAACAAAAACTAATTGACAACAAACAAGATTAAAGGAAAAACAACTAAGAAAAAACTAATAGACTATCACGTATGCATAATATTTTGAAATTTTTGTTTTTCCATTCTTCAATCAAAGGTGAAATAATGGAAAAAAACCCTTTATCCTACTAGTTTCGATAACATAAAACTTAAAAAGATAAATAAATAAACCTAAAAACTACCATCATTATTTAGGCATTTCAAATAGACTTATGACATGTTGTCACTTACATTTCATTTTTACCAAAGAAATACACAAAAACCTTCGTATGATCAGGTAGTTGTTCCCAATCTTCAGGAAATTTCAAGAAACATCCAGTATTAGAATACAAGCCATTCTCCATTGCATGTTAGATGAAGCTAAATTTTCTCTAAATATGACCATTTCTTAGAAGGTTTTGGCAATGAGTTCCATAAAATAAAAAATACTTCATTATATTAAAATAGAATACTTCTTCGTGTTTCTTTTAAGAACCTAAAAATATTAAATAGTATAATCTTAGGTAAAGGTCTTTACAAGGATAAAATTAGATTAATATTGAACACCATGTAAAGGTAATTAGTTGAAGACCCTATCCTATAAGAAGAGGACCTAGATCATAGTATAAACCCATAATTTGATTCCAATTCACAAAAAGTATAATCTATTTCATTTCTAATAGACACAAAATAGGACAAATTTAATCTATGTAAGGGTAACTTAGATGAATGCATAGTGCCTAAAGGAAGAGGTCGTAACTCATATGAGAACCCCATAATTTGATACAAGTGCACATAAAGTATAATATAATTTTTCTTTTAACAAATGACAAGCCAAATTTGCAATAGATAAACACAAAACATGATGAAGTTGTGGGGACATGTGACTTCCTTGAGCATATGACCAATAAATCTCATCTAATTGTACATACTATGGTCCATAAGTTGAACAAAGATAGAAAGTGTTGATATCCTATATTCAAAAGCATCCTATCTATGTTATTCAAACTTTCTTCCTTACCAATGAGGTCATGCCATTCAACAGTGGAATACCAATCTACTCACCAAGTTAAATTCAAGATGCAAGTCCTTGGTGATTTTGATAGAAGAGTATGCCATTGGCACAACAACTTGGGAAAATGAAAATAGTTGTAATTATTGGTTCATCTTGTGAAGGGCCATCATATTCATAAGAACAAGCCACTTGTGGGACTAATGAATTCTGGCCAATTGTAATCCTCTTGGGATTATACGTAAGAATTTTCCACCCAAGAAAACACAAACTTGCATCCATCGCTTGGGTTTAAACACTAATATATGATATAGGGTCTTAGAGAAATCACATGCAACAACCAGGTTTTGCAATTCTATGGTTAAGAACAAAATATTGGCACATATTAAGCAATCACAACAAACATCATAGAGAGATATGCTCGACATCCATTGCAATCGGTGCAATGGATATGAAACCCTATGAAAATCCATAAACATTCACAGAAGCCCTTGGACAACAATTGAGAATTGATATATACCACAAGAAGTATATAATTTGATGTGGAAAATGCAAATAGCAACGAGAAATTACTTCTCATACATCCTATAAGGGAAAAAAAAGTGGATGAAAAATAGAATGGCATACCTTCGTAGGGAGTTCTGAAAATCCCTTGACCTTCACGAGCACAAGATCAGCTCCGATCCTCCATTTTCTACAGGAAGTTGTTTTTCCTCCTCGTCTTTAATTGGTTTCATGTCGAGAAAATACGATGGAAACAAAAAATGTAACCCTTATTATTTTTTCTCTTTGGCATACCTTAAACATGTATTATACCCTCCTAGTCCTACGCTTCCATAATTTCCATACCACTATGAATTTTCCCTTTCCTATAACACCAAAATAGTATTAATGACTCATAACAATTGGGTACTTTTTAAATTATCAATCAATAATTTATAGTGGCAATATTTCTATGGCTCCTGGCTATGGAGGAATGGGCTCAGATGGAATCTGTTGGCCTCAAGTTTCGACCTTTGTAACTTCGACAGTTATAACTAATCAAAATTGAAAGATGAATCATGGAAGAATCATTGCAAGCAAATATTGGAATGGAATTTCACAATTTGAGGGTCTGCTCAAATATTGACCCAACCCTTTTATATATCAAGGTTTAACATCTCTCCCCTGCATTGATATATAATTTTTTCTTTTGCATGTGTTATGTAACCAATAAGAAAGAGGAACACGAGAAATTTCATAACGGTGAATGCGATAGATTCTCATTGCTAGAGAAAACTCTATTGGCAACAAAAATTATGAACAAATTGCACAATTAAACTCTAGTTATGGGGTCCTTAGTAGTGGAGCAGGAGTTTATGCAGCAGTTCTAGTTCCCTTCCTGAATCGATACCAAGTTAGAGATTCATTACCATAAAGGTGCATATGTTGTTTTGGGGTCAATTCTATAGCCGGTTACAAATCCCTTACTTACTCCCATGCTTATTCCGTTTTCAATCGAGAAACAACGAGACTAGCTACATCTATACAGATTTTAAGTTATTGCAACCATATCCCAGTCACAGACCATTAGAAATAGGTCAAACCAAATAACATAATAATTGGGTTAAGTCCTCACCTTTATGTGTTGGGTATTTAGTCCAGAGAGATCCACGCCATGGGGGGAATGGCATAATGGGATAAGATAAGCTTATTGTGGGCTAAGAAGACATATGCGAGACAAGAGAAACGTAAGTGAGAGAAAGAGGGATTTATTTTGTGAGCTCTTAAGTGAGATAAAGACGAACATGTTAGATATGTTAGATGTAAGCCTTCATATCTGACTTTTTTCATAATTGTCATAGAATCTCTAGCATTGGTGTCATAGATGTTATAAATGTAAGGGGAATTTAGCCAAGTGTCGATGAAACTCCCATTTGGCTCTTCCTCTTCCCATTTAAGTTACAATTCATCCCAAATTAAACCTATGAAGTATATGGAAAAGTATATTAACCTTATAAACCATCCAAAAACATTAGGCTTCCCATAGATTCGAGATTGCAAGAGGAGGATGTCATTTAACATAGGAATTCTAGCTTGAGTGGGCCCCATAGTCTCCATGTGTCTCCATTCTCCATAGCCATTTCATTTTTCACTTGCATTCATTTAATTAAATCTATTAAATAAATATTTATTCCTTATAATGTCTAAACACCATTTATTATCTCCTTTATTAACTTCCCAATGTTTCCACCCAACCTAGGCAACTAGTAGGATTGATAGAATTTTCCTCCTGTGCAATTATTTGAATGGGGACATTACACAAATGATGAAATTTTTGTTCAAACACAATGTGAACATATCTAGTATGATGATATGAACACACTTTCATCGAATACACACATGATGATTCCTAGAGGGAAAGATAAAAAATATAAAAGATTCGACTCAACCATATTATAATGATGCACATGATGATGTAACTTCGAGGATTTGTCGAAGGGATAATACAGAAGAAAAAATAATGAATTGAGATATGTGCATGATAAGAAAAACAAGATGGATTTAATGGTATAGATGAAATGATATTGCAAAAAAGTTTAATTGATTCACCTATGGTGTCACATTTTTACCCTAATTAGGAATTTGCAGGTTACGAAATTAATTATGGAGCCTATGGGGTATGTCGATTGGAAATCATATAATGACACTATAAGGATGATAATGTAAGTGGTGAAAATGATCTACTTCATGTCCATAATTATAATGGTTCTAGTCATCAACATATCATCATGAATACTTTGGTATCTTGCTAGGACATCACCTACAGGATCAGACGTAACACTAATATTTTGGTGCCAATTAAATTGCTAAGTTGTGACATATTACAGGGTCTATAATTTACTAAATTTTAACACTACAGATGGATTCAGACACCCCTTCTAGAGGGTCTCTGAATCCATCTTCAGTGTTAAAATTTAGTAAATTGTACAAATTTATTGTCAAAATTGTAATTTTCAATTGTTATGTAGTCATTTTTAGTTTAAATTTTATCCTGTGACCAAAATGGTCATTTATCTTGTTCATATTTAGTCTAGTTCTTTTCTCATCACCAAATTGGTCATTTGAAGTTAGCCCACTTAAAATTTGTCAATTTTGGTCATTTATCCCTTGAAAAAACCATGGTGACCAATTTTTTTGGTCACATGTTCACTTATCTATCATTTTGTACTAGTGTTTTGAAGACACTAACTATCGTTATCTTTGGTTCATTTTGAGTTGCTATATGTCATAATTTAGTCATTATACAACAAAAATCCACAATTTAATTGCCTCTAAATTTGAGACGTAGCCACAAGGATGTTCAAAATTTTGTGAGAAAGGATTCAAAAGCATGACATCATATTGAAACAAAATTCATCATTTGAGAAACATGTGGCCTCCATAATGGATGGAATTGTCTAAGTACGACAATGGAAGGAACATTTCCTATGATAGAAATTCTTCATCATAGTGATAAGCGGCCATCGATATGGTTTGTTGTATGCTTGTAAGTGGTTAGAAGGAAAATGTGGTATCACAAAGATGCTTATACATAGAATACCACATTTTCTCCAAATTGTGTTGGAAGATAAATGATGAAATAACCAATGAAAAATGCGATGAAATTATGACAAAATTACTCCGATACAATAAAAAAATCCACATTTTAGCATGATGGAATGAAACTCATTCTTACTAGAGTCTCATAATTCACATCCAAATGTAGTTTTGTAGACATAGGTATATATTTTACTAAATGAATTAATCTAGGTATAGGTTCATTCTACATTCATGTTTTTTTATTTATCCTTAAAGATAATATAAATTTTTTGTCGGTTGAAAGTGAGGTAAAGTTGGAATCATTCTTTCCAATTTTCTTCATTGTCCCATATGAAGAGGTTTCATAAGGAATAATTAATTAATTTAATTACCAACATATGTGGAATCTATTCCATTCTACTTATAGAATGTAGGTTGTCCTGTACCATTATCTTAACTTCCTATAACCTGATGGATTTTACATTTACTAGATGTCATGATATAAATTATCGGATGGTAAGATTCACTGCCATGCTCAGATACCAGATAGTGAGTCTTGTCTTTGGAGGTTGTTTATCTTGACATATTAATTTTGAGAGATCACCAATGTTTTTTTTTGTATTACAACTTTTTTTTAAGATTTTTATCAATTAGATCATATGATATTAAGATATTGTATGACAGAATAACATGCATAGAAATCAATCACATGAGAAAATATACACAAATATTTTCCTCAGGGAAGCCATAAATTAGAAAACCCCACAACTTCCTCAAAGATAGAATGAGCTCCAATGGCTGTAGTAAAACCCAAATACAGAAAGATGATCTCCAACAATTGTTCTCTCTCTCACTTGTGTGATCTCCTCTTCTCTCACATATGCGCTATAGCTATGGGAGTGTGTGTCTCAAATAGAGAGGCTCACTCTTGATTTCTACTAGTTTTCAACTTAACAATTACTTACCAGGGCTGGCTTCTCTAGGAGAGTCTAATAACCCTGATGCCCCACAATTGTGGGGACTTTACCCCCGACTTACAAAGGAGGCTTAATCTCTATGACTTTACATAACTTGATTACATGAATTATTCTCCCGATAGAAACATTGGGGACTAATTAAATACAATATATAAAATATACAAGTGAATACATTCCGAAGTTACAAAAACATAAACATTCCCTCTTAACTAGGAAGGTATTCTCTTGATACAATTCATCAACACAAGTCTTCGTAACTGAATCAAAGATGAATCATCATCAAAGCTGGATCATCATCATTGGATCATCATCACTAGATCATCAATCCAATTTCAATCTCTGTCGAAGGAACAACAAAGAAACAAAGAATATTAATTACTAAAAAATTGCTCATTTCTATGATGGGAGATTATGCAAAGTTTCTGTAAAAACCTGAACTATGAGAATATAAATGTGCAAATAGAATATTTTATTATTTTGGTTTACTATATGTCATGGTAGGTTTCAGGAAAAAAATTTGTTATGACGGAGTCTCACACCTAATATGGGGGAAGACCACTATATTTTTATCAATAATAGTCTAGCCATATACTTCACATGTTCCTATAAATTCACATGGTATCATCATGAAATGATACATGTCTTAGATAAGTAAGAATATACAACGCACTAGAACGCCCTTGTTGACGATCTTTTACTTAGGTGGGAGCTTCATCTACAACTGCAGCCTTTACCTTGGGATGGTAACACCTCCGCAAATACAGGTTACAAATTTGGTCAGGAGGAAGAAACCTACAATATTGTAGCTTCTCATGGTTATTTTGGCCGATTGACCTTCCAATATGCTAGTTTCAACAACTCTCGTTCTTTACATTTCTTCTTAGCTGCTTGGCCTGCAGCAGGTATTTGGTTTACCGCTCTAGTAATAAGCACTATGTATTTCAACTTAAATGGATTTATTGGTAATATGTATCAATATGTCTCTAGAGGTTCTATAATGGAAATACATAATTTTCCTTCCATCCTCAACAAGGTGACACCCGGATTTGAACTGGGGATGGAGGATTTGCAGTCCTCTGCCTTACCGCACAGTAGCATGGTGTACTCTTCCTGTTTGTTTCAACCAGGGTTTGGAACTGAACTTATCCTCAGGAGGATAGATGGGGCGATTCAGGTGAGATGAAATGCAAATCCAAATTTATATTCATTTGTGGATCTGGGCGATCCAGGGGGGGACGTTGTTTGCTAAGTAAAATGAGAAGGCTAGATCTGCAGAGATATATGAAAAGTATGGCAAATGCAAGGTGGAGAATCAAATTCTTGTTCTTTTGAAAACAATTTTTTAAAGAGTTCTAGACCTAATTCCTTTCGAACTACACGTATCGTACTTTTATGTTTACAGGCTAAAGCTAGAAGGGATTAGAACCCTTTACTTCATGGTCTATAACCATGAAATCTGATCCACTGAGCTACCAACCCTATTGAATGATCCATAAGATCAATGTAAAGGAGGAATAGGATTTGTTAGATCCAGTAGTCAATTATGCCTTAACTTATGCCTTTTTCCTTACCTTTTGCCTTAACTTATGAGTTAAATGCCAGTTATGCTCAATATTTATCTAGATGATGCCTTTATTCATTCAAATAATCCATTTTTTAGAAAATTACCTAAGGCTTATGTGATTTCTGATCCAATTGTTGATGTAATGCCAATTATTCCTGTTCTCTCTTTTCTTTTAGCCTTTGTTTGGCAAGCTGCTTTAAGTTTTCGATAAAAAGTAGCCCCTTTTTTCCTTTTTCAAGTTTTACTCAGGGGGAAGATACTGTGTTATCTGTAATGGCACATCGTTGTCCAGAACAAGAATTCCCCATTGGTGAATCAAAATAAACTATAAAAAAAACAAATTTTTTTCCTTTTCCTCTTCTTAAAAAGAAAAATTGGTGGAGTAGGCAAATCCTACAGAGCCAACCCTTTTTCATGCTAGATGTAGGACACTACAGAAACAACCCTTTTTCATATTGGATGTACCTCTAGAAATCCAACCCTTTTTCATTCCAGATGTAGGACACTATAGAGCCAACCCTTTTTCATGCTGGATGTAGTTCTATAGAGACAATCCTTTTTCATACTGGATGTAGGTCTCAACACTTATATCTGGCCATGGGAGGAACCAATCCTACCACCATGTCAGAAAGGAACATCACTTACATATGAATATGGGAGGAACCAATAATACCACAATGTTAGAAAGGTACAACACTTACTTCTGACCACACGAGGAACCAATCCTACCACCATGTCAGAAAGGAACAACACTTACTTCTGACCATGGGAGGAACCAATCCTACCACCATATCAGAAAAGAACAGAACTTACTTCTAACCATGGGAGGAACCAATCCTACCACCATGTCAAAAATGCTCATGGACTCATCAATTCCCGTTGGAAGGAACATCGATCTAGAGAACACCAAGATTATCCTTGAAACTTACTCAAATGTCACTCAGGCTAATGGCTTAGTCAACACATCAGCTATCTTTTCATCCATCTAAACATATTGGAGCTTCACTTCTCCTCTCTGCACCATATCCCTAATATAATAATATTTGATATCGATATGCTTCAACTTTTCATGGAACATTGGGTTCTCTGACAGCTTCAAAAAACTCTGGTTGTCACAATATATAAAAGTATCATCCAACTAGAAATCAAATAGATCAAATAGTAGTTTCCTCAGCCACACTGCCTCTTAACTAGCCAAACAAGCTGCGACATACTCTGCTTTGGTTGTACTCAGTGCCATGCAAGACTGCTTCCTGCTAAAGCAAGAGATCACACCTGTTCCTATACTGAAGCAACACCCCGAAGTTCTCTTCCTATCAATGGCACTTCCTGCACAATCTGAATCCACATAAACCTCTAGGTTAATATTCTGATTTGCCTCATACTTGAGCCCATAATCAACTATACCCTTTAGGTACCTCATAATAGGATTTGCAGCAATCAAGTGAACATGTCTTGGATATGTTAAGAACTAGATTAATGTGTTCACAACAAAGAAAATATTCTATCTTGTGTTTTCTAGGTACATCAAGGACCCAATCATTTGATGATGCATCGTAGCATCAATCGACTCTAATGAACCATCACTCAATAGCTTCAGGTTCGATGCCATAGGTGTGGTCATGGCATTTCAGTACATCATTTTGAACATCTTCAGGATCTCTGTTGCATCCTTCCCTTATCCCAAGGATATTCTATATGCACTCTGCCACACTTTCATGCCTAGAAAGTAGTGCATCATACCCAATTCTTTCATCTCAAACTCGACAGCAATATTCCTCTTCATGTAAGAAATCAACCCATCCTCACTTGTTACAAATAGGTCATCTACATACAGTAGGGGTATCACTGGGTCCCCTATTTCAACCTTGTAGTAAAGGTTGGAATCCACTTTACTCTTGGTAAAGCACAAACTAGTCATGAAGTTGTCAATCCTATTGTACCATGTCCTAGGTTCCTATTTCAAACCATACAGGGCCTTCTTCAATTTCCACACACGAGTCTCCCTATCATGTGTCTCAAAATCGAGTTGTTGCTCCACATACACTTCCTCTTCCACTACACAATTCAAGAAAACATTCTTAACATTCATCTGGTGTATATTTCATTTCATTACTGCAGCCAAAGCAAGTACTGATATGATAGAATTGTATCTGGCTACAGGTGAAAAAGTTTCTTAATAATATATTCCTTCTTTTTGGGAGAAGCCATGAGCCATAAATATTGCTTTATACTTCTCAATACTACCATATGCAACATGCTTGATCTTGGAGATCCACTTGGAAGTCACAACAAACTTCCCCTCTAGTCTTGCGATAACATCCCAGATATCATTCTTCATGATTTACTGGTACTCCTTGATCATAGCATCCTTCCATTCTTTATTCTCTATCTCTTCTTCATAGTTGGAAGTTTCTTTATCAATGATGTCACATAATAGGGCTACAAATCTAGAGTAGGATCTAGTTATTTTCCTCTCTCTGTGGATTTCCGATGGAACCCCATATCTTTCTGCACTTTGGATAGATTCTCATACCCAAGTAGGTTTCCTCTTGTAAGGATTCTTCTCATGGGGTTGATCTACAGGTTCGTAGGGTTCTTCTATTTCTCGATCTTCTTCTTGAGTTGCATCGTTCATAGTTGTATCTTGAATTTTCAATTCTTTTTCTTCTTTAGGGTCTTTAGCAGATTTCTTTTTGGATTTGTTGTAAGCTAAGTCTTCATCAAATGTTAGATCTCTTCTTATATCGATATTCTTGAATCCTGGGAATTATATTCTGTAATCCTTTGAGCTTTCACTATATCCCACAAATATACCCTTCTTTCCTGAAGGATCTAAATTTGTCCTCTTTTCTTTTGGAATGTGTATGTACACTGGACATCCAAATATTTTGAGATGACTGAATTTTAGTTTCTTGCCGAAGAATACTTCTTCAGGTGTCTTGTTCTCAAGTACTCTATGTGGAGTACAGTTTTGCACATACACAGTTGTCCTAGGAGCTTCTACCCATATATGCATGGGAATATCTTAATCATGAAGCACTGCTCTTGCAGCTTGCATAATCATTCTATTCTTCCTTTCTGTTACCCCATTCTGTTGAGGATTATATGGATTGTTCAACTCCCTCTTAATCTCTGAATCTCTGTATAATTCTTTGAATTCATTTGATGTGAATTCTCCGCCATTGTATGATCGAAAGGTCTTGATTTTCTTCTCTATTTGGTTCTCGATCAAGGCTTTGAATTCTTTGAACTTACTGAATACTTCATCTTTGTTTTTCAAGAAGTATACCCATGTATTCCTAGAAAAATCATCAATGAAAGAAACATAGTATAGATACCCACTCAATGAACTGGATGACATCAAACCGCATACATCAGAGTGGATGATTTCCAAGATTCCTTTTCCCTTGCTCTCACTACTTGGAAATGTCTTCTTTGTGTTCTTTCCTTTCTCACATCCTTTACAAACACCTTCATTTTTTTCCTATATTTATGGAATACCTTCAACAACTTTTCTTGCAAGTGGTAGTTCCCTATACTGTACATGTGAAAGACTTATGTGCCAAAGTTCATTTTTCTCTACTGAGTAATGGACCAAATCCTGTTCTGGTTAGCCCTTTAATTTGTATAATCCTCCCTCTTTCTCTCCAATCACAAATGGATCGTCTATTTTTTTCCCTTTGGACACATAAGGACTTGGCCATCTACAAATGCAATCCTCGTGCCTTTTGCATCTAATGGAGAGATGGAGAGAAGGTTCTACTTTAGTCTTGGTACAAACAAGACATCCTTCTTCTTCATAGAATTTCCAGAGTCTAGCTTATAGGAGGATTCACCACTACTTTTTATGGGATACTGATATTCATCCTCAAGTTTCACTTTGTGGGGTGACTCATGTTTACATAGTTTCACAAAGGATTCTTTGAATCTCATCATATGTTTGGAATCCCCACTATCTATAAGCCAATCATTGTTTCCATGAGTGATATTTCTTGTGAGGGCAAAAATCAAAACATATTCTTCATCATTAGAAGAGTATTCTTCTTTGAATTTATTTCTTGGAGGTTTGTCATCTTCTACAGTGTGAGCATGATGTCTTCTTTTGAGAACCACCTGTTACAGCTGATTTTACCACACATGGTTGATCACACTTTTATGGCCTTCCCTATCCCTCTGTAGATTCTTTGGACCCAATAGACCAATATTGTACCTTTGATGTTTCCAAGATTATCCCTAAAAACACCTATTATTTTTTGTACACGACCTTTAATCCCTTTCTCACGTATATAGGCGGATATTACCTTTAAACCCACGTACATCGGGATGTGTGCATAAGTCCAAATACTTTTGGATTTTTCCTTCATGTGGATCCGAGTCACTTGTCTCTTGGCCTTCCATATGCCTCGATATCGCTCGGATTTGACCTTCCATTACCCCATTGAAGCACTATATAAGGATCTCCTTGGATACATTGAAGAGGAGGAATTGAAGAGCAAGAAAACTATATTCCATTGTTGTCGTATCTTGCTTGTACTAGAGTCTGCATCCCTTTATCCCTTGGAGCACTTTGTTTTCTTCCCAAGATTTCCTTTGCTTGTGATCTTGCTATCAAGAGATGGAGGATTGAGGTGGTGGAGGCCTAGGTGGAGGACTCTATTTCTTTGGTTTGCAGACATGCCGACAAAGGTTGTCACTTATGTAATCTATGATTTTATTAATAGAAATATCTTTTCCTGTCCAATGATGTGCATTTAAATTAATATTGAATCCATGGATGTGTTTAATTGCTTATGCATTATTGATTATATATGCTAGAGTAGGCCTAACACTATATTAATAGCATGCTTACCTTGTTTACTGTTGTTGAGAGTAAATTGATAAAGCAAGCGGGAGTGGGAAAAGCTCAACGGGGATCTACTTCAATCATCTAGAATAAGGTATGATTCAAGATCCTTTAGTGTTAAATGTTTTATTTCTCTTGAATATTGGGAAGAGATTGATTTATGTGGTTTATTTGTCTATTGTGGTACACCCCAAGCCATAGGAATTTTTCTCCGTAACAGAATTAGTGACCATGTTGGGGATCAAACCCAAAATCTTTGGTTTCGCAGACCATACTGGGGAGGTTCCTAGTTGTTTCTCTTGTGGGGTTTTTCGGAATTCAATGTGCATGAATTGCTCTCATTTCTACGTTTCTATGTCGGGTCTGGGCGTATGTTTTCCTAATAGATTCTTGTAGGAGTAAATTTTGTCTCAACTTGTTTATTTACCTTATTTTTCTCTGTTTTTCTTCCTGTACATGGTTTTTTATTTCACAATCGCATGTACATGCAGGTTTTCCTGGAATAGTCATGTATGTATGTAGGTTTACTGAGAACAGTCGCATATGCCCTAAATTTTTTTTTTTTTGGGAATATTAAGTGTTACTAGGTGAGTATGGATTATTGCTAAGTCTCCTTTGATGCTTCTGGAGTCTATATACACCCCTGTTTCTGACCAGAGACTTCTTCTAGTTTGGTTTTTGAAAATGTTCTTGTCATTTCATTTTCCACTTTTTGTTTTGAGATTAGTGCATTAGGTCTCTTTTACCTTGGTGCTTTGCTTGGCTATTGTTTGTGAGTGGTTGCAGAGTCTGAGGGTTGTAGAGTTATATTTTTTCTTTTATCTTATTTAATTCAAAAATACAAAAACATTTTTATTTTTGCACAGTTATGCATTGTTTTCATTTTGCATTAGAATGGTACTTGCATTAGGTTTGCTTGGTGAATATTAGTCATATTTGCATATAGGAATGATTGCATATACATTTGAAGGAAAAATTTTGCACTTCACGTAGTAGCATACCCTATTTTTCATTCGACACAATGCATTTGCATTGATTGCTAGGTGTGCATTTTACTTCTTGTTGTGTCATAACATCATTAGTTGCACATCCATTTACCCTTTGATTAATAAATCCAATTAAAATCAATGCATAATAAAATGAATTACACTCTTTTCTTTTCTAGTGTGCACCAACAAGACTAGGTTTTAGGGTCTTGGAATAGTTCATTGTGAGTTAATTCTCCAAGACCACTAAACAAAACAATTAGGTGTCAGTCTAGGTAAGAGTGTGAAATCCTTTATATAATTATTGCTTCTCAGGATCCTCCTCTTACAAGGGAGTTAAGCATGAGGCAGCATGAGTAATTATGATTAGGGTGACCCCTAATTGTTATTGATTAGCACCGGAGATATTTCCAGGATTGTATTCATATCTGGGGGCCTTTGAGGTATTGGCTAGTGCACCCTTGGGGTAGTAGTTGTTCTTTCAGGCTTCAGGCTTTGTTACCATGCCCATACGGTCAATCCCTCCTATGACTGTCTGCCTGAGCATTGATTATATCAAGGTGACCTTAGTTTCCTTACCTAAGTTATTGAGGGGGTATTTGCAGAGATTATTCTGCGGGTGTCCTGGCAAGGTAGGGGTTGAACGACATAGTTGCTATATGTATTGAAGCTAAGGGACATTATAATTGGTTATGAACCTTTGCTTATTGTGTATGGGAGTCTCAAACCTCTCCTAGGAGAGACATACCTGCTTCATTCGAGAGCTCGCATATCGTACCCTTGGTTTTCTTGTGATTTGGCTTTACATTTTTAGGTGTATGCTATGTGCATGCTAGTTTTCCTAGGGTTTGTGTAATTAGATCGAGTCTTTTTATTTTTTGATTCATTTTGGATTCGGGAGCGGCACCCCACCATTCTCATCATTTAGCAGGAATTCTGCCTTCCATGTCTCCTCCTCCTTTGGGAGAGGGAACCAGATAGTCTGGGCGAACTACTTCTCACTTTGATTCACACACCATGGGAGATCATGAAGATGAGATTCTAGAGATGTCTTCTCCAACTCACGACATTGGGGAGGAAGATCCTAATAGCACATATGATGCACCAAATGAGCACCCTTCACGATCGGGTTATGATCCCTCATTTAGAGGTTGCCGGTGTTGGTTTCTAGACAATGATACTCATTATGAACCCACAAGCACTAGTCATGTTAGATATGGAATGCCTGATATCCCTGAGCCTAATCCGAAAAACCATGCCGAGTCAGAAATTGACCCTTGCACTACGTCTGGGGGAACTCCCATTCCTTTCCATGTGGAGAGGTTTGGGGGCACTAGTCACATTACACATTCCATCCCTGTGGTGGAGGCATATTCACATGCTCCTCATAGGCCTAGTGTTAGTAATCCTATTCAAATACTAGGACCGAGATGAGTGAACATTGGGAACACCACTTACATTCCTTCACATGTACCTTTGTCTTCAAACCTAGATCCTTCAGATGTATTCTTAACAACCCATCCTCCCCCTAACTCACGTCGGCCTTCAGGCTGGAATCTTGCTACTATCCATGTTCATTTTGTGACTAATAATATTGTAGTATCCCAGAGCCGAGTACCTCCTATTGTGTCAGCAGGTCATGTACTTGTTTTTGGATCGTCTCATGTTCCAGCTCATGGAGCTCCCCATATCCCTAGATATGGACCTTCTCATGGTACATCCCTTGGAACACCTTATGGAGCTTCCCATGGACATTCTTATTGACCACAATATGGACAAAACCACCAATCATATGGGTACGGGTATCAACAAACTGCCTACTCTTCTAATTATGGCTTTGTAGTGCCTCATAATCAAGGTACCCCACATCACAATGCTTCCATGCAGCCCTTGATGGATCAAATGGGAGGAGGTTATTATGGCTAAGGCCATGGTATTTATAGCAATCAACCTTACATGAATCAAGACTACTAGGGAGCATGGAATCGACCGGCTCAACCTAGGCTCCCTTTCCTTGTGACATTGAACTTATTTGACTTGTCAAAATTGATGAATGATCTTGTGTCTCATAATCCAACATGGCCGAGAGTCCCTACACAACTTGCTTCAGACATTCCCAAGTTCGAAGGTAAGGCTGGCAAGGATACTGGTGAGCATGTCACCACTTTCCACCTTTGGTGCTCTTCCAATTCCTTACATGACAATTCCAACTGGTTGAGGCTATTTCAATGCAGCCTCATGGGTCCTATAGAGAAATGGTATATAGAGTTATCCAGGGGGGCTTATGCTACGTTTGATGACCTTTCCATGACTTTCCTTAATCATTTCCAGCTACCCATACATTACGACATCAGTACCGAACTCTTGTCGACCTTCCAACCAGAGAAAGCCACACACATTTTGGATCATATTCAAGAGTGGTGTAGATGAAAATGGTTAATAAAATCCTTTATACCACCAGATTTTATTCTTCAATGGTTCCTCAAATCGTTCTTACCCTACATCGTGAAGGATGTTTCTACATCCAAAGTTCAAAACGAGGAACAAGCTATCTTTAGGGCACAAGATTTGGATTTGATCTATGCTCAATTCAGAATTTTGTATGAGATTATACCAAATGCTACAATATCCAATTTTGACCCCAATATCAAGCCTGGGCCACATGCCGATGGTATTATTGGCTCTACAAGTACCAAACCTATGGACTTGGTTACGAAACAAGTGAGCTAGTTATCAATTAACCATTCTGCCACGGGACAAGCTATGGCTTCGTCTCAACCTACCCAATTGGAAAGTGTACTCTCCATGCAATCGTCAAACCCAAAAGGTAACCAACAGCCTAGAAGGAATAAGAAAAAAGGAAAAAATAATCGTAAGGGTGGGAATAAGAACGAAAATGCTAATAATAATGACAAGAACACTAATGCTCAGGGGGACAAGCAGTCTGAACGTAAGGTGAATTTTCCTTGTAAGTTATGCAAAGACGATCACCTCACTCACTTGTGCCCTCATATGGAGGATGCTTCAAAGTTCATAGCACAGGGCCCAACTATGTTTACCAATCCTTTACCCAATAATCAAAATATGAACTCGAGGACCATTTATCCTGGTTGTGCATCTGGTGGAAATAAAAATCCCCTGGAGGCTACTAGTGGTCATGGTTGCTTCAACATGGTTTGTGCTGCTAAAGTTGTGACTCATGCGAAATATTATGGTTCATCTCAACTAGAACTTGAGAAAGAACCTTCCCCACCTGAGAGCCTTTTGCGAATTGAAAACCCTACGGATAAACCTAAAGCTCCACCTCATATCCAGGGCACAATCCTAATTCCTGAGCCACCCAGAACTATTCAGTTGTCAAGGATTTGGGCCAGACTCCTTATGCGATGTCTGTGTTAGAAGTGATTCAGACTTTTCCTCCATAGAGGAAATCCTTGTTGTCTGCTCTTGGGGTTAGTGATGATAGCTCTTCTTCCATGATCAAATTTGAAACCATGGGAGTATAGCCTCACTTTCCTTACTATGTGTCTCTTTTGATTCATGTAGAGTGTCTTAACAACACCATCATGTATACTGTCATTGATGAAGGCATTGTTGCTTCTGTGATGTCTCAGTCTTGTTGGAAGGGATGAGGTTCTCCCGCGTTGTCTCAATATACCACCATGTTGACATCTTTCGATGGTAGATCATTTCGCCCGCATGGAATTCTTCCTTCTCTAGAGGTCCAATTGGGAGGGAAGACCATTGCGATCAAGGTTTAGGTGGTTGATGTGCCCCTTGACTACAATCTTTTGATGGGTAGGAATTGGATGTATAGTATGTAAGCCATAGCTTCTTCCCTCTTTTGAGTGATATTCTTTCCGTTTAATGGGAAGATTGTTATGATTGATAAAAAGCATTCCATAATCCAAGTGTCAATGCATCATTGGGAGCTTCTATCTCAACTATCGATCATTCTCAACCAGCAACTGGGAGTGTGGGCGTAGGTATGTATCCTTCTCTTATGGGAACCTTTAGTTTTTCTGTGCCTATTCTTATGATTAGGTCTAGTTTTGGTGGGGCTTTGTCCTCGTCGAATTAGGTGTCTCTTCGCACTACCCATATGGAATATCCTTGTATTCTTCCTTCATTGAGTACTTCAAGTGCTCCTATTGAGAAAAACATGTTGTTGCCTGCAACAATGGGGGTGTATCAAGCGAATCTTGATCAGGTTGCAGAGCCTATTCCTTCCTCTTTGCGGACGGAGAAGGAGGACTCGTATGTGATTCCTGAATGGGAAGTAGACTCATCCTACTCACATGATTTTCTCGATGATGTTTTTCCATTGGCTGAATCTATTATTGAGGCCATGTCTGGGATTGAGCAACCTTGGGAAGAGTTGCATCATCGATTGTATGGAGTGTGAAGACTTTAGGGAGATTCTTAGCGAGATGGTTGGTAGCCTCGTGGTCCCATTAAGATCTCTTGTTCAGATGGCTTATGGGAACATGGCTAATTTGTCACCAACAATTCCTATCAATATTTCTTGTGATCCTGGCAAGGTTAAGAATGTCTACATTGGGGCGGGTTGTTCCCCTGATGAGATCAAAGAGTATGCCGAGCTTTTTAAAGAGTTTCATGACATTTTTGCTTGGTCATATGAAGAAATGCAAAGTATAGACCCTCATATTATCGAACATGAGATCAAGAAGTATCAGGATGCAAAACCGGTTCGACAACATTTGCGTGCAATGAATCCTAGAAAAGCACCCGCCATTAAAGTTGAGATAGAGAAACTGCTTAAAGATGGTTTTATCTATCCCATTCCATTAATGGATTGGGTTTGAAATCTTGTTCCAGTGGATAATAAATAGGGAGCAATCCGCATATGCACTGATTTTCGTGACTTAAATCGTGCCCGTCCTAAGGATAATTTCCCCACACCATTTATTGATCAGATTTTGGATGAGTGTGTGGGAAGTGAGGTATTTTCCTTTATGGATGGTTTTTATGGATATAATCAAATTCATATTAAGCCTGAGGATAAACACAAGACCGTATTTATTTTTCCTTGGGGTACTTTTGCATATAGAAAGATGCCCTTCAGCCTTAAAAAATTCAGATCTACATTTCAGTGGGCCATGACCTTAATCTTTCACGAGATTAAAATGATTATTGAAGTATATTTGGATGATCTCACTGCTCACTCTCGTTTGAGAGTGCGCCATCCATATCATTTGAGATTAGTGTTCGAAATATGCTATTATTATCAAGTTCATTTAAACCCTCATAAGTGCATATTTTGTATCACTGTTGGTCATTTACTAGGATTCATCGTATCCAAGGAGGGTATAAGAGTTGATCCCTTAAAGGTTGAGGCAATACTTAAATTGTCTCCCCTATGTAATATTAAACATCTTTAGTGTTTACAAGGCATGGCGAACTTCTTGTGGAGATTCGTGGTTATTTTTTCCAACTTGACTAAAGGATTTATGCATCTTTTGAATAAGGACACCCCTTTTTACTGGGATGAGAAAGATCCGGAGTCTTTCGATGCTCTTAAGAGAGCCTTAGCAATGGCCCCCGTGCTTAGTCCACTAGACTATAGCCATGATTTCTTGGTTTATGTGGCAGCGTCCCAGGAGATGGTTGGTATGGTTTTGGTTTAGGAGGATGAGGAGCTCCATGAGCATGTCATATATTATTTGACCTGAAACCTTATAGATGTAGAACTTTGCTATTCCCATGTTTGAGACATTACATTCTCCTTTGCCAAAATTTGGTCGTAGCTCATATCAATCCATTTCAGTTTGTCCTCACTAGAAGGATGATTGGGGGGAAATATAATAAATGGATTGTCATTTTTCAAGAGTTTGATGTTGAATTCGTTTCGGAAAAATCAAAGAAATCGTTATTCTTTGTGGAGCTTATATCCAATTCTCCAAATTTGGAGGAGGTGGTTTATGAGGATTCCTTTGTCGATGAGAATATATTCCTCATCTCAACTGTGGACCCTTGGTATAAGGACATCATCATGTATTTGCAAACATAGAAGGTCCCTACTCACCTCTCATGGGATGAGCGGGTTATGGTTACATGATGTAGCTAAGAACTACCTCATACTGGTGTGCACGACACTTGCATTGAAGGTTTTGGTGGTGTGCTTATGTAGGAAGGGTTCGTGACTTTCTATGAGTCATGCAAATTAAAAGAGCATGAGATGAATTATGTGACTCAAGATCTAGAATTTTCTGCCATATAACACTTTGTATCGCCATGGGGTACATTCAATTTTACATTGTTGTTTAACCCATGATGAGGTTGAGGTTGTGCTAAATGATTGCCATGGAGGGGTGTGTGGTGGTCATTTATTTGGGATTTCTACAGCCCAAAAAATCTTGAGAGAGGGATATTTTTGGCCATCCATATTCAAATATTATGTTAATGTGGTGAAGAAGTGCCACCCTTTCCAGGTGTTTGCACGTAATATGCACTCGTGTCCATCTCCATTACATCATATTGTCACCGCTGGTCCATTCACCAAGTGGGGGCTTGATTTTATAGATTGCAACCCAAATTTGGCTGGGGGGCATCATCATATTATCATGGCTGTCGATTACTTGACAAAATGGGAATAGGCTATGCCCACAGTTAAATCTGACGGTGATACAGCCGCACATTTCTTTTTCAACCAGATTATCATCTAGTTCGACATTCTGAAAGGGCTTGTCACTAACCATGGTAGGCATTTTTAGAACAAAATGATGGAATAGTTGGCTTCCAATTTAGGATATAAGTAAGAGCAATCCTGTTCTTATTACCCTCAAGAGAATGGACATGTTGAGCCAGTAAACAAGTCACTTAAGTCTATTCTCCAACGAACCATTACACAAAGAAAGAATAATTGTCATACCATGTCATATCCTACTTTGTGGGCCTATAGAACTGTGGTTAAGACTGCCACCAGTTTTTCTCCATATCATCCTTGCATGTGGTGTAGTTAGTTTTACTGGTTGAATGCAAAATCCCTTCTCTGAATCTAGCTCTAGAGATTTTACCTAACACTTCCACATTGGAAGAGTGTTTGGTCCACTTAGAGCAGCTAGATGAATAGCACCGAGATGCCTTAGTGGCTCTAGAGGTTAACAAGCATTGCGTTAAAGTCCAATATGATAAGTTTGTCCGTCCGAGGAAGTTTAGTGAAGTTGACTTGGTCCTTTTGTGGGATCAAGCTAAAGAACCCTTGGGGGGAAGGGAAGTTTAATCCCATGTGGCATGGTCCTTACGTGGTTAAATGTGTCTTAGAGAAAGGAGCCTATGAGTTGGTTGATTATGAAGGGACAGCCTTGGCGGAGCCTAGAAATGGGCTCTATCTCAAAAATTACTATGCATGATCTTAAGCCAGGGCTGATTCTTGTATATTATTGTACAGTTTTGCGTTGCATAGTTAGGTTTCTTATTGTGATCAGGTTTGTTGATTATATTTTGTTTGTAATGGCATATGTCTATGGAGTCTTCCATTTGCATAGGACTCACTGATGGTGCTATCCTCCACACTCAAAACTCAGCTTCATCTTCTTGGGTGATCTATACTCCTATGGGTCAAGTATTGTCTTCAGGAGGTGTATGTTTACAGAATTCTTCAAAAAATGTTCTTGAATATAGTGCCGTCATTGAGTTATTGCGTGATGCCATTTCACATGGTGTTCATTCTCTTGAGGTACGTCTTGATTCGTAGTTAGTGGGTCCACAACTTAATGGATTGTATCACATTAGGGATCTGACATTATTACGAAGATTCTTATGTGTTAGATTGCTAGAACATAAATTTGAGAATATAACATACATTCATGTTCCAAGAATTTTTAATCAAGTTGCTAACTCATATGATAACTATGTGTTAGATTGGCATTTGTTTCACACAGACCATAAGCATATCACAAACACATTTTACACACATGTATATAAAATAAAATCGATCATCATAAAAAAATTTCATTAACTTCAAAATGTGATGTCATAATACATAAGTATAATATACAAAATTGGGGCTTCCAAGCCACCAAAATATACTACACAGTCATACAAAAATGAATACACTCGGGTCTCTAAGCCTGAGGTGGAGGAGGGTTCTAATCATGATAGCACACTACGGATCTAGCTAGCTGGCGAAATAGTCGAACCCATGCTCGTGCTACTCCCACCACTTGACGCTGCATGACCTCAGGAAATTCCTTGACTTGCACCATGGGTACCCTTTGTGTCAAACAAATAAAGTTAGTGTGGATGCTTTGGAGCGTCTTCTCTGCATTCGCACCCATAATATCATCACCTCTTTCCCTCTGTCAATGACGAGGGAAGACATTGGACCGTCATGGTCCTACATCTGCATATACATGACAAATTGTCACTATGTGTCATCACACCAAAACCATGTCTTTTGAGTTCATATATCAAAAAACATAAAAAAATTAAATAATTCAAAATTTAAAAAGTGGGTTTGGGATTCTTTACCTATGTCACCATAATCTTCTCCTAGTGGTAGGGGCATATCGATGTCTTCGCGAAAGTCTATCCCTGCATAGGGGCAGTCGTTTATGGAGATGATCTGTCTTCACCACCATCGAAACAAATATGTTGGGTAGGGGTTAACCACTCTACCACCGCCCATTCTGCGCATGACCTTTTCCCAGCGTCACTGGGATGGATCCCAGACTCCATGAGGAGAAATGTCTACCCTAGGGCTTAGCCTTGGCACCCGCTGAAAGAAAAATGTGCTCAGTATATTGCCGAACCCAAATTTTTGCACTCTACCCATCTTGCAGTCATTGAGCTGTTGTTTCATATTTCTCAACAACGTAATACTCCAGTCATACACTGTAGGTCACATTCACTCTATCACATAGAACATCATTGGTCATGAGGACTTGTGGAGTGAAGCCAACCCTGCAATCCTACCTAGTGCCAAAATTATGGCCTTCAGCCCCAGTATCTGAATAGAGTTTGTCGGGATTTGAATCCCAATCTTTTCCATCTCCAGAAAGCAATACAAAGCTATGTACTTATCTATGGTCAGCCCGCCTCTTGGCCCAAAAGATTGGAGATTCACATCTCCCCTCATCGAGACAAACCTGTGATGAAATATATGTCCTCAACCTCAATGATGAGCGACATCCCATCTATCTGAAATGTTTCAGACTCTGGATCCCAATAGTCTACCAGTAGGTGTAGTAGTATTGGTTTGGCCCTCAGGATTCCAAGACACCAAAACTTGTACAATCCACATGCCCATAATGCTTGTTGAGCCATGAGATCACCTTGCACAACTTCTTCAACATCACCATGCTCTCTTTCTCTCCACTATAGCACCATACTACAGAAAAAACCAAGTTTTTGATGAGTTTTTACCCTTTAAAACCTTGGTTGCGTCCCTGTACATGATTTTCTTCAAAACAGTCGCATATGTATGGGGGTTTCAGTGCATTTTCCATGTATGACGAGCCTTATACGAGGAAAAAGGCCTGATTTTCACATGGGCTGGAACACATAAGTTTGGATGGCTCAAAAAATTAAATAGACCATGAAATTAAAAAAAAATTGCATCAAAATGAAAGAAAAGAGCATGAGAATCTACCTGGATCAAATGGGGAGGGATTCTACTGGACAATTCTCCCAGAATTCACTTCTAAATTTTTGAGCTCAAATGCACTATGTTGGGCAAAAAATTCAAATGGTATGCAAATTTTTAAATTTTTCATTATTTATAGAAAAAATTTGAAATTTTTACCCACTTTTTATAGTTTTGACCATTTATGACCATTTTTGACTATTTGAACTAATTTGATATTGTAGGAATCCATTTTGAGTGCGGTTTTGACCATGGCTTTGACCCGTTCATGCCTTTTTCAGGTATTATGTCTAAACTGGCATATAGGTTAGGTGTCACATTTATTTTCACTTTGCATAACCTTATGACCATTTCACCTTAACCTTAGGTATGAACCCATTCTATCTTGTCATGAAACCTTGTTGTTGCTTTCATAAGTGACATGTTGTGAATGGAACAACTTTACCATACATGGGTACCCTAGTTAGATCCTGTTTTGCATTCGGTTCCCATGCTGACATTTCTCCTTTAGGGTGTGGGAGTCCTTTGTATAGTACCTCCATGACTTTGAGTAAGAGATTCATACTCCTCTTGAAATTTATGCTAGCCATTTCCCCAAGACTCCCTTGTAATTGCATTATCATGCCTTTTTCTTGCCATATTGAGCCTTACACTGGCTTTCCTGACTTTGATTATCAGCCATATAGCCCGAGCATGTCTCATGTCTAGCCAAACAAAGCATTTTTATATATCCTTTGCAGCTTGATTCCCCGTTGCTTAGAGGGAGGGGACTTTCCATTGAGTGTCGTTATCCTACACATGTTTCCTTGCATTGAGCATAGGTATGTTTCGCTACATGTAACTAGTTTGTTTGCCCCTTGACACTCATCTCCTCCTATATTTGTAGCTATAAAGCACTTTTATTCTTTTTCAAGATTTTCAAAATATCTGAAAAAGTCCAAAAAAAATAAAAAAACCAAAAATCCGGACAGAAAAAAGATGTTAACTTTGGAAACAGTCAAGTCATGTCACCTTCGAACAGAGCACTGTTTATCAATCTGTTGGTTGCGTTAATATTTTGACTTTAGGATCCGTACTCACTTCTCTGAGTTTATCTTCACCGACTGGTTAAGCTTCCTGTCCCTATGGAGCCTCTGTTGATGCCTCCTGTGTTGCAGAGATGTCCCAGTTTTATATATCGAGTCTATGCTTCCTACATTCAACCACCATTCACCTTTATGCTCTTGTTCGAAGGAAGTTGAAACCTGACTCGGCCATTCCTTAGTTGTCTTGACTTTGCATGTCATCCATTCTCGGTACTATTACTAGTTTGTGCACATCTTATCCTTACACATTATATAGCGTTGCTAAATACCTCCTGTTGGTTGATGGAGGATTCCTCAGTTCCCTCCTTCCAGAGGATTCCATCCCATCGACTTCATATCATTTATTCTGGGATAGGATTCTAGAGTCATTTGAGTGCCTTGAGACTTACAGTCATCAGTGGTAGGTTCTATCACCATCGATAGTTTTGGGAATACATCAATGTCCCGTGATCGATGGATTCTTCCAAGTGTTCATCCTCAACACATTTATTCACACTTGTTATATTTCACTCTAGTACCTTGATTCCCATTTTCATTATCGATGGATGATCTTGCATCTATTAATGGTGTACATCAATGACTAGTAATCAGATGATGGACTACTATGTTCTACCTAGACACCTCTATTCACATAGTAGGACATGTACTCATAGCGGTTTGTGTAGAATACTTTCTAGATTGGTGGCATTCCACATATGCTACCACCTTGATCACGCAAGTATTCACAAGATTTCAGCTCTCGTGACTTGATTCTAGTGTATGTCAGATATCTTCAGCCATTATGGAGATCTTGATCCATTGTATATCATAAGCTTTCATGTAGATATTGATCCTTTGTATATCTTCATCATGGAGATTCTGATCTATTATATATTGTATGTGGCGATGACCACACATGTCACATTGTATATATCATTCTTATTCATGGCCATTGTACTCTTATGTATTTGGGACTGCTATATGTATTTGCAGTCATATGCAGAGATTGATTATTGTACTATACTAATGGATAGCTAGTTCTTCCACCTGATTCTTCATCACTCCACTTCCGGGATGGATTTAAAATGTATTTTGGCTATCATCTTACCCCTCTGACCTCACACATTAGGGGGCATCTGTTACAACTGATTTTACCACATATGGTCAATCACACTTTTATGGACTTCCCTATCCATCTGCAGACTCTTTGGAACCCATGGACCAATATTGTTCCTTTGATGTTTCCAAGATCATCCCTAAAAACACCTATTATTTTTTGTACGTGACTTTTAATCCCTTTCTCGAGTATATACGTGGATATCACCCTTAAAAAAGCGTACATAGGGATGTGTTCATAAGTCTAAATACTTTTGGATTTTTCCTTGATGTGAATGTGAGTCACTTGTCTCTTGGCCTTCCATATGCCTCAAGATCACTCGGATTTGACCTTCCATTACCCCATTGAAGCACTATATAAGGAACCGCTTGGATACATTGAAGAGGAGGAATTGAAGAGCAAGAAAACTATAGTCCATTGTTGCCGTAGCTTTCTTATACTTGAGTCTGCATCCCTTTGTCCCTTGGAGCACTTTGTTTTCTTCCCAAGATTTCCTTTTCTTGTGAGATTTCTATTGAGAGATGGAGGATTGAGGTGGTGGAGGCCCAAGTGGAGGACTCGATTTCTCTGGTTTGCAGATGTGTCGACAGAGCTTGTCACTTATGTAATCTCTTATTTTATTAATAGAAGTACCTTTTCCTATTCAATGATGTGCATTTAAAAGAATATTGAATCCATGGATGTGTTTAATTTCTTATGTATTATTGATTATATATGCTAGAGTATGTCTAACACTATATTATACAGCATGCTTTCCTTGTTTATTGTTGTTGAGAGTAAAAGCAAGCAGGAGTGGAAAAATATCGATGGGGATCTACTTCAACTGTCCCGAATAAGGTATGATTCAAGATCCTTTAGTGTTAGATGTTTTATTTCTCTTGCAAATTAGGAAGGAATTGATTTCTGTGGTTTCTCTGTCTGTTGTGGTACACCCCAAACCATAGGAACGTTTCTTCGTAACACCACCTTTGTTTATGGGACAATATCTGGAGATGTGTCTCTCTCATCATATGTGTAGCATATGATACTAGATAGATCTCTTCTAGGGCTATTCTGGTGTGAATTCTTACTTCTGGGATGATGATGGTCCCTTTTCATTTTCTTGGTATGTACTGTGAGAGCTTGATCTTCATTTCCCATATTTTCTTCTCGAGCTACTATTTGAGCTTCTTCTTATGAGCAGCATTCCTCCCACAATGTAATGAAGGTGATTAACTTTATTATAGCACAAATCCCTTGAATGAAGGATTTCCATGACCTAGGGAGACCATTCAAGGTGGTCATCACATTTTTTGCATTCTCTACTTCTTAATCTACTACTTGAAGCTGTTCTTTGATCTGGGTGACCCTTATAAAGTATGATTGTATGGTATCTCCATTCTCGATATTCACATTCTTCAATTGATTTCTCAAATTCATCTTCTGATTTATGTTATTCCTTTCAAATAGATTGGTCAAGGAGTCAAACATTTGTTTAGGTGTCTTTAGGGAGGACACCTGTGGTATGAGGTGATCCTTGATTGAATCAGCAATAATCCTCTTCACCTTGACCGATTTCTTCATTTCTAAGTCTTTAGCCTCATCTCACTCTGGAACTAGAACTTCTTCACTCATGTAGGAGTCCAATTCATTTTCATCAAGAACTAGTGAGATCCTATACTTCCATGCTCGAAATTTATCATCTCCCTCAATATTTTTCATCAAGATTGGTGTGATGAGACATCTTTAAAGAGAACCTGTCAAAACCCCGAATTTTCTGAAAAATTTAAAATTTTTAAATTCACAAACATTAACATAAAATGCAGTTTAACTGATCATTATTTAGTTATATGTTAACAGCTTGTTATTGAATTCATCAGTTGGATTATGTTTAGATAAAGAACAGATCTTTCAGTTTACTAACTTGTCTCTTTTTGCGAACATAAGGTGGGGCTACCATGAAAAGACTGGGCTTACTTAGCTCTCAAGCTAATGCATAAAGTTCCTTCTGTTCCTACAGATGACAGGTAAAAAGATTGGCTGCTGCAAGTAAAAGAATTCTAAAGTCTTCAAGTACAAGTTGTTTGCAAAACAAAAGTTCAGAAGAATAAAGTTAGTAGCTAAACACATATCAATGTTTGCTGAGGTAAATAAATTATCTGGTTTTCATTCTAGCTGAGGTAGATTTATAGTTCTTAGGATCACTGAACTGTTTGATATCTATCATAGTTATCAATGTTAACAGATATTTATATAATATAGTTTACGAGATTTAGAAGTTTATGTTTGAGAAAACACAAACACTCCTACTTTGTAAGGTGTAAGAAAATGGGGTTTACAATTTACTGCTGATAAATTTCAAACTATTCATCGTTATAGGTAAGTTCATGTTGATGCACTAGGTTTTATTTTCCTTACCACTGATTCATCATATATTAAGCTTATCTTAGGTCTGATGAATAATTTACTGAAAACTAGTTATCATTCTGAACATCAAAAGAAAATACAATTACAAAAGTTTCAAGTTTAAACATTATGTTGATAAACTTTCTCTTTAAAAGGTTTCACATCCATATGTGACAAAATTCTAAGTTAAGGACATATATGCATTCATCAAATTGTTTTAAATCCTATTTCCTTTTATAAGCATTCACACTTAGATAATTAAGGCAAGATCATAATTATTAGCACCAAACACCAAGGATACTTTGGTTGAAACTAAAACCTCTTTAAGCCAACCATTAGTATACTCCAAAAATATAATATAAGTATTGGTGAGATACTTAAAATAATTTTCTTATTACCATAAGTATTAACCTCCCTTCTATAATCCCATTACAACTTAAACTAATAAGACCATAAGGAAATTAATGACCTATTAGTCATTTCTCCGGATGAACAGGTCATAAACCAATTCAAGATAAATTAAAGTTATGGACTCATTCTAAAGGTAATTCATAAAATCTTCCTTTTAGACAAAATAAGTTGTAATAAAATGATGATATTGCACTTACCATTTTAGATATAGTGCTTCTTATATCAATTGCTTATGACAATAATTAACATGTTATTCTTTGCTATAAGTGGTTGTACCCACGATGATCCTAGTATTAACAATTGATTGATTTGCAAAGGTGAGTATAAAGTATTACAATAATTGTTAAACCTCGCGTTAATGATAGCTCATGGTAGATTACATAATAACCCTAACTCTTATTATATCGTTGTAATGATAGGTTGACTTTGGCCCATGCTAAGGTTTACCCTTCGTGACAGCCAAGATGATTGTCAATCGATTGATCCTCGAAACTATAGGAAGAAACCCACTGTGAGTGAAATAATTTGTGTAGTACGTGGCTTCGTTTGGGCCAAGCATGAACAGGTTTTAAATAAGTCTTCTCCCAGACCTAATTCATTCTCCTCCCTTGCCTTCAGGCTCGTGACCTTCCTCTGTGTAGAAGAACCGCCACTTCATCAACTGTATTGTGCTACGACTGTCCATGGCTCCTTCTCCCTGGATAATTGGCTCCATTACTCCAATGTGAAGGTTGTCCCATGATATTTCTATCCATCACACGTTGCTAGTTTCTCCTATTGCTTCTCGCTGCACCCCATTACTAAAACTTGAACCCTTGACTGTATTAGTTTCACCTTCATTCTTCAGTTCCCTACTGTGGAGGTGGTTTCTCCCTTCAGAATATCGTGGCTTGAATTGCACGGTATACTGTGTATAGTTGCAGAGAAAGAACATCACGACTATAGAGTTTGTCTCGGCCATTGAATAGCTGCTATTCTTCACTGTCAATGGTTGATGAAGTGTTGTAAACACTGTCTCCTTTATGCAGTTGAGTACTGAACCTCCTGCTCGTGCTGGCACTGGTCGCTGTGATGCTGGTTGCTACTTTCGAAGCCAAGGTAAAATATTATTCAGTTATGTAACTGATAAGCTCATTTTTTTGTTTTATAATTCCTTGCTTTTAAAATATGAAATTAACAACCGGTTTTCTATTGATTTGCAGTCACAGCCTTGCTTCTCTTCTCTGTCTGCATAAGAGTAGGGGTTGCGGCGATAAGGGCTACGGTAAGCCCTGGTTCCTCCATGGCTCATCCACCTTGTGTAAACCCTTATGGGTTAAGAGGAAATGGTCGTTGCAACCTATTTAGACCCTCAATGCTTTTGGTTATTTTGTTTGTTTGTTCACTGTTATCATGTTGGGTTAAGACCCTAGCTCTACTGCAGAGCTCTCCAGCTTCGGCCGTGATTGTAAATTTTGTTTTTGCTTAAATTTCTATGTTACAAAGCAATGAACAGGCTATAAGCCATCATTTGTAAATTCTAGTTACGGCTGTGGGTTATTTAAATAAGACTGGGTTTATAGTCGTTACCTTTTCACTATTTTGAGTGGATAGGGTTTTTAGCCTCAGTTATCATATAAGTTTTTAAAATTGTTTCCTTCTGCTGCAATTCCCTTTTTACTTATAGCAATGGAAGTTGAATGTTTAATTTGTTTTAATTTATAACATAGCTATGAGAAAAATACTGTTAGTTCCATTATTCACTAATCTATTTGTATAAATTAGGTTTTCTAGGGTTTAACCCTAGTTGACAGTGAAGGAACAACTCCGTTCCTTTTCTTTTAAGGTTATTGCTAAATTAAAAGTACTTTTAAATTGTTTACTGATAAGAAGTTTTATTATCTGGTTTATAATTTAATTCTCTTAGTAGTAAGGAAATTGTATTTGATATATTGTTTATACCCTATTAATAATATAGGGTTTTACATCCTTCTTTTTATTTAATCTGAATACTGTCAGTATACCTATACTTATAGCGCAAACAGTATAAGTAGTTCCAAGATCTGTTGACAGTAATAAAATACTACTTATGTCAATAGTAATAATATTCTTATATTACATAACTAAATTACTATTATAATCACTACAATAACTTTCTGTGAATACTATAGTTTCTGTATAATATCCTTAGTTTATTTCCACCAGTTTATCGAAAATAATACTTATTAATTAACTTTGGTGTAATTTATACCATACTTTCTATTTTCTTTTATAATTTAATTGTTTTCTTAGTTATGATAGTTATTTATATATGTTCAGTATTTAATTTATCTCTATCCAGGATTGTCTTATAAGCACACATATTAATAATTGTTCAGAGTATTTACTTAGTTTATTTTAACAGTAGAATTTATTCTATTTTAAATTCTACTACCTGTTCTGGTATTAAACTAAATAGTGTAGTTATACTAATCTAAAAGAAAGAACTGTATAGTAAAACAGTAAATAACCTAGTCTAAAATCTACTCTTCTATCTATTCTTTCCAATAATAGAATTACTGATAAACAAAATATAGTACCAGGAAATAGTTTTTAAGATTGAAAGAAAATAAACTATGAATTTGTGGAGCACTTGAAGTTACTGAAAATAACTAAATGACAAGAACTGTTCAGAAGAATACTACTCCCAATAGCAAGATAATTCCTCTGCAATTAACACAGTGATACTAATCTAAATTTTACTAGCATTCTATGATATTTTATCATCATATCATCCTTCTATACTTCTACCCCTGTGCTGGAGTACGGTCTGGTGAACCCAGATGTGGAAAAAAACAGTAATTCTTTAATTTCATCAACTGATTAACTACTAATAACCTGAGATATTCACATTACTAAACTAGCTAACTCTTCTGTCATATAATATGAACATAACATTCATCCATTCATACTCATTAAAACATAAGTAGATAAGTGACAGAACTTGTTTAAACTGGGACAACAACAGAAATGGGAGGTCGTTCCTTCCTACCAACTCTTGGAGAGTGCTCAGACAGCGACTCCTCAGGACCCCCAAGCTTGCTCTGGTCTCCCTGGCTGGAACTAGGTGCAGCAAAGTCAGATATCAGTCTTCAAACTTAGTATTAACTCAGAACTTATCAGTAAGTTCTCCCAGCTAAAAAGATGTAAACAACCAAGTTACTGCAGCAATCCTCTCAGACAACTTCCTTACTGTTTTTCCCTCTTTCCTCAATGAATTTCCTGAATAACATTCACCTGAATGAATTCTCTCTGGAAAATATCTAAGCCGCCTCAGCTCTCTTCATTGAGTACTTTTAAAAGATTGCCTAGGTATTTTTGGGTTAGTTTTCATTTAATGAGCCACCTGCTCTGATCCCACTTTCTTGGGGGATCATGACCCCAAATATAGGGAAGTTGCCACCTGCAACTTAGGAAGTGTTTGAGGATGCTACCAATTGTATTTTTCCCTCCACCTAGTTCCATCCACCAGTTTGACCAGTAACCTCTTTTAACAGCTCTCCCATGCTGTTGTCTCCACAATTTATTTATTAATAATAAAATATTCTGAATTACATTCCAATTCTGTTGACTCTACTGAGTCATCAGTTCCCTACTTAGCATTAATTTAACATAATGTCTCAGGAATATAATTAAAACAATTAACATTATTTTACAAAATTGGGGTATGTGACAGAACCTCAAATGGAAATACAAAATATTTAGATCTTACCAATTTGAGAAGCTAAAACTGGATCTCAAGCTAATCTTCCGTAGTGTTGGTTTTTCGGTTCCATGAAAAATTAGGGTTTGACTTTCCCACGGTTATACCCAACCAAAAAATTAGATCTTTATCTCTAAGATTCAATTTTGAGGAGAGAAATCCTATGTTGGGCTCACTCAAAAATTCAACTTTCGTGAAAAGCCCTAATTTCCCATAGCAGTGATAGGTCAAAAATTGAAAATGCTCAGAATCGGATTCTATTTCAACAGAAAGATGCACCCTTCAATGGAGGAGTCATCCTAGCCTCCTTTTGTTGACGGATTGTGGAGAGAGACCCAAAAAGTAAGAATCCCTAGCTTTTGCAGCTACACAATGTATTCTTCTTAGGTTAGCTCTAATACCATGTTATATTTTTATCAATTAGACAATATGATCTTAGAAATCTTATGTGAGAGAGTAACATGCACAACAATCAATCACGCAAATATTTTTTTCGGAGAAACCATAAAGGAAAAAACCCCACAACTTCCTCAGAGATAGAATGAGCACCAATGGTAGCAATAAAACCCACAGATAGAAAGATGATTTCCAACAACTATTCTCTTTGTCACTTGTGTGGGATCCTCTTCTCTCACCTATACGCTATAGCAGGCTGATTGTGTGTTTCAAATAGAGAGGCTCACTCTCTATTTATACTAGTTTTGGACTTGACAATCACTTACCAGGTCCGTCTTCTCTAGGAGAGTCTAATAACCCTAGTGCCCCACAACTGTGGGGACTTTACCCTCGGCTTACAAAGGAGGGTTAATCTCTATGAATTTACATGACTTGATTACATTAATGATTCTCCTGATAGGAACATCAGGGACTAATGAAATACAATATATAAAATATACAATGAATACATTCTGAAGTTACAAATACATCAACATTTTTAATGTTCCAATTATTCGTGAATCAATCACTAGATGAGATTAACATACAAGGGCCTATTAATCACAACTAAACCTATGATAATGATCTGAACCTTAGTGATCATATAGCATAATTTTATATGTAAAATTTATAAATCCATACTTTTAATTAATTCTAAAATGGAACATTATGGACATGTAACTTATGGAGCAAGTAATCAAACTTGACATCATAAAAAATACACCTTATAAAATTGTAGTAGGTAGAGAGTTAATATTGGGAAGAAGAGGTCCTAAAATTGGCCTTATTGCACGTAATGGTTGATATGAATATAAATCTTTTTGACCAACTCTCTCTTCTATATTCATGGTGTATTTAATCTATCTACTTTTGTCAATGTTCCTTCTATTAATTCCATAATAGAATTCCATATTTGCAGTCCTCGTCTCTTGGAATTTATGAATATCCACCCTCAAGTTCTTGATCATTTGTATCAGATCTATTAACCACTACATGGGAGTGAGGGTTTGAAGCATAGTTCAAGTTCAAATATTTGTATAAATATCCAACCTCCTTTTGGCACTCTTAAAGTCCATTTAATAGACCATATTATAAGCATCACAATTGGTCCACATGCACTACATGATTTTTATACTCTTGGAACTCCATTAACCATTGCATGAACATCATACATGTATTTCACTCCATACATTGGTCCACAAGATGTAATGTCCTCTTCAACCAATCCAAACAATGTGAGGAGACATTAACTAAATGATGCTTTCTAAATTATGCCCCATAACCATAGTTATGAATTTATAGTATCTAAAATACGTGTGTAGATACATAATAAAAATACATAGGAAAATTAAAAATTATATCCACACCCACATGCGTGCATATATTAATCATTATAGGTTTCAAATAAACATTCCATATTCAAATAGAAAAGAATATTTATCGTTAAACAAGGAAGATCGAAGAAACTGATTATTAAGAGTGATTTTACACCCAACCGTTGGCACACCATCCAGCATATACTATTTATGTTGAGACTCCATCTCCAAGATGAGCTAGGATTCAACCAAAGTGAAGGAAAAACCTACAAGATTCTCTTTCTTAGACCACAACCTATTCTTCTCTTTATGCTTAGCCAAAATCTCATTTAGGGATCTACAGGGATCTCGCTAAGCCATCATATCCATTACTCCTTCAAACTACACCAAAAAACACAAGGAAGCAGTTTCCATTCACTGATCCGTACTTCCCTTAGGAAATCCAAACCTTACAATTCTTACGAGTACATGCAGTAAGATTCCAACCCATCGTAGGCTATTGGAGAACATCCTGCAACATTGATTCATGTATTCTCAAGCAACCAAAAGTATAATAACTCAAGGGGTAAAGGTTCCTAGGTTGACCAACCTATATTCTCACCTATAGACATTTTCCCTTCAAATCTACATCTTTGTCTCCAAATTTAATTTTGAGGTTAAACAAAGTTTAGTATTAGTGTTGAATAACAATAGGAACCTCTACATAGTGTGGAAATTTGCATAAGAGAATGATCGAATGAGTGCTGACTCTAAGGTTTATGATATAATGGTGAAAATACAACTACCATAATTTCTCACCATAGAATAAAGGAATCTTGGAAGCTGACATAACTGTCACAAACACCATGTCTCAATAAATGTATGAAGTGACTATTTTGACCAAAGTCACATATGCTTTCAATGTTTGGATTTAATATTCAAGAGAATTAATTTTCTCATTTAAAGCACATGGCAAAATTTTGGATGAGTTATAAGGTTGACACTTGGTAGCATAGGATTTATTTTCGCATAGTCCATGTTTCCTCTTTCCCTCTAGTGGAATCATAGCCTCTCTGGTGCTCTTTACACAACCATATTGGAATATTTTATTTTTTCCAGCATAATATTTGCAAATATTTTGAATTGGCATGATAAGCCAACAATATGGTCCAAGAATATATATACATCATGCATTCCCAACGATTCACTATTTGGACCTTGGCATTCATTTCTACACTAGGAATCCATACTAGCATATTTACATAATTTACATAATTTCATTAAATACATTCCAAGTCAAAACTCGCGGTATTACACAAAATTTGCAAAAAATTATTTTCATGTTGCAAATGGAGGTTCCATGATCTCTACAACAACCTATGCTTCTTTACAAACCCTTGGAATCCTTTACATCCCTGTTCACTCAGCACTCTCAAGTCAAGCATTATTTCATCTTCATATGATCATGAAACAACTTCAAACAAAATATTCATTCATATTGAATTTTAGTTGAACTCATGCTAGACCTTTCTTAACACACACATATTGTATGGTTTCCACAAGAGCACAATGATAGATGGATCATAGGCCAACCCTCCTATGCTAACTTTAAACAAATGCTAAGACCTCGGTAACGAGTTGTATAGTTTTTGCCATTTCTCATCCAATTTTTTTTGTTACCTCAAAGGGGTATTCCATGCAATTTCATTTTTGTACCTCATTTGAAATATAAGGTCAATTAAACATCTAAAAGTATTTTACCCAAGAAGGCCACTCACGCCTTGAGTTTTAGTAGACATTTCCTCCCTCCTTAGGCTACCACAGAAGAAGTTCGATATACCAAAGGAAATATCCATCTAATAGATCAAATGGGTCTTTTATGGAATTTGATTTCATTTCCCATAGGAAAATTTATGAACAATTGTGTTAGCTAGACCCCAACTACACCAAAAATCAGAAATCGTTCATGAGCTTTTAAATTTCAAATTTATTAAATCCCATTGTAACTTTTTTTACAGATGTAATTTAATAGGCATGTAAAATTCTCCAATGTTATAATTTGAGGCTAGGATAAATCTTTCTATTGCCAACTAGATTATGGTCCATCCACAAACCCAATATTATGGGTAAATCACACAAAAATATTCATGTCCACTAGCAATTGGCAAATGTAAACATGTCAGTACGATATATAATGGGGTCTTGTTTTCTTCCTAATAAAATGATGTGGACCATCATTTTGGTATGGGAAAATATTTATCCACATCCTAGAGGAAAATATATTCTAAGTTCAAATGCCAGTCATAAATCTATATTTTTAATTAAGTGTAAAAAGAGAACATGATAGACATGTAATTTTTTAAGTAATTAAACTTGACATGGTCAAGAGCACACCTTATAAAATGGCCTTGGCAAGAGAATTAAGATTCAAAAGAAATATTCTCCAACTCTTCTCTAACTCTCTTCTCCAAATCTCTCTTGTATTTTCTTGGTGTATTTCATTTATCTACTTGTATTCATTAAGATTCTTCTCCAACTCTCTCTTGTATTTTCCTGGTGTATTTCATTTATCTACTTCTATTAATGTTCCTTCTATTAATTTCATATCATATTTTCTCCCGTCTTCACTCCACATTGAATCCTTCTAGATATCCTTCCTAAAGATTTAAATCAAATAACTAGCGTACCTTTATCATAAGGGGATGTTATCATCTTCTACACACTAGATTGTAGTTTTTTTCATGGTTTTTCCTCCTTGTCCTAATAATTTTTTTATTTTATTTTTTATCGACTACACTACACCGATAAAATTCAACACTATCCAACCTAGATAGCCATCAACGAAGGTGAGAAATGGTTTAATGATAACTATCCTCTGTTATTGATTCAACCACTAGGTACCCGAACATGTCATTTTGAATTTTATTTTAGTTATGAATCACAATCAATATCCAATATTTTGATGTGATGTCAAATATTGCAATAGGAACAATTTCTTATGTCATTGTTA
This sequence comes from Pseudotsuga menziesii, assembly GCA_001517045.1. Classification (NCBI taxonomy): domain Eukaryota; kingdom Viridiplantae; phylum Streptophyta; class Pinopsida; order Pinales; family Pinaceae; genus Pseudotsuga; species Pseudotsuga menziesii. The sequence goes on from LPNX010797885.1 coordinate 247,333, forward strand.
TCCTCTACATTGTAAAGATAGTTGCAATATTTAGGAGATACATCCTAAAAGTTTGGTGGGATTATTCCATTAATAAAATGTATTGTTCATTTTCAATGTTAACAAGATTTCCTAGTTCCCTTAAGGAGTTGATAATGTTTTTGAATCTACAGTAAACCATTTCAAATGCTCCCCCCATGACTAAAGTGTTATTGACAAAATTTGCATGGTTGATATATACATATCCTCTAATAGTACGTATGGCTAGAAGAATTCCCTATTGTCATGTTTCCTCTAGGTTACATTGAATAGTACTTTCTAAGAGGAGGATGTAAAGAAGAAACGAGAGAAAAACTCATTGTTCAACACCTAATTTTCCTTGAAAGAAACAAGATGAAACTTTAAATATGATACAAGTTAAAAGCTTCCAAATTAAAAACATGTAGAAATATTTCAAATCCCATAGATGTCAATTTTCTAGATATATATATTTTTTAGATAACTAAAAAGGTTGAATGTTGATCGATCATGGAAAGATAACAGAATAGAAAGTTGTTGGCAGTAAGGGAGCATATAAGAATTGAGTTAAATAAAAAGAATGAATTGTCGCAAGATTTAACATAATGGACTTATTTGGCACACGATTTCCCATTTTTGTGAGTTTAGTTTATGTAGCAATATCTATTGATATCAAAAAAATTATTTTAATTTAAGACTGTGAGTTTATTTTATGTAGCAATATCTATTGATATAAAAAAAAAAAAAATTTAAGACTTAGAAGTTGTTTATTCATGTATATGAAGAGTAAAATCATAGAATTTTTTTTTATCATTACTCTTCCTAGCACCAAAAGGATAACACGACATATTATTCCTTGGTATAAAATGGGATTAGGATAGGTATAAATGATATAATTTTTCAGTAAGTGAAAATAATTTTTTTTAAGACTTAAGTGTTACTTTTTCATATTTTGAAAATTTTATGAAGACTAAGTAATGATACTAGCATTTAAGTTCCCTTTATTATTGATCTTTTATATTATTTTTGTGGATAGGATGAAGGTTTTTGGAATGATGTCTATGTGATGTCTATGGTCATATTTCCAAAACTAGTGTATGTCATATCATTTTTTATTTTTTAATAACAACTTTTCTTAAATTTAATAGTTCAAACATGTTTTTAATACTTTTCAATTGATCTATTTCATTTTGGGAAAGTCAATAAAGTTGTCCTAACATCATTTTATTTCACTTCCAATTGTGTTTTGCAAAAATCACATGATTTCAATATGCTTTGAAGAATTAACAAATCATTTACATGATTAATCCCTTATTTTTTAAGTTCATCTTTAATAACCTTAAGTCTTTAAGCATATTGTATCCAAGGTATACTATGTTATACTATTTCTAATTTTCACAAAGTATTTATGCAACCAAAGTACTCCGAGGAAAGTGTCATTCTATCCTATAAAAACAAAAAGTATAAATATAAATATAAAATAACTAAAATAAGAATGCATGCATCAATATGTTGTCATATAGTGCAACAAGGTCAGAGTTCTATTATTGATCATAGATATACTTTAGTTAGTAAGCTCATCTTATTTTAATACTTATATAAATTACACCTCAAACATTTTGATCTCTTTAGTGTTTGGTAAATTAGGGTTTAACATGGATCTTTTAATTACTTTTCATTTAATTTTATTATTGGGTTTTCATTTTTTTATTTATGTCGATTAACATAATGTTTTTTATTTTTATTTTTTAATTTTTTTTAATGTGATGGCTAGCATAACGTGACACAATCTCCTCCATACTGGGCTGAGAGCAACCAATGAATTTTATTTTATAAAATTGTATTTTCTTGAATTATTGACAATACACTAATAAGATTTTATTTTACTTTTAGTAATAATGATTGGGTGTGCTCTAATAAGTTTACTTCATTACTACTTTGAATTCATTATTAGAAGCCTCTATTTTAATTATTTGAAAATATTTTTACGTCGATACACATTTTTATTTGAGATTTGGGGTGGACTAGGGCCTATTTTTTTCATCTAGTGAAGAGAATGAGACATGTGTACTCTCCAAACAATTATAAAAAAGGAATATAATGAATAAGTTGTAGCTAGGTGATGAATAGATAACTCTTAGCAATGCATGTATAAGGCATAGCTGATGAATGGATAACCAACAATTCATGGAAGATAGCTAGAAGAATGTGAGATAAAAATAAAAAGAATATAAAAAAAAACTAATACTAGATAAATGGATAACACTATGAATGTGGGTGATAACATGTAGTGGATAACTCACACTTCAACCAATTTAAGAATAATATGAAGAATAAAAACATATTTTCAAACTTTCTTCCATTCCATAACTATCTCTCAACCATTTGATCCGTATCGATGTTATCCAACCACAAACTATGTGGGTGTGCTAGTATTAGGTAAGGGAAAATAGATAAAAATCTTTTTTTTTAAATAGAAATTTATATAATATTTAAATTTATTACTAAAATTTTTATTTAAAAATAGTTGTATGTATTCTAAATCTTATTGTAGTCATTCCACCAATATTTGTACCCACTTTTATATTGGCTTACGGCTTAAAACATTTATATAAAATATCAAACTATATTTCTATATAAAAAAACAATAAGACATGTAAAAGTTATTCATTTAAAAAAAAGTCACCTTAAACCAAACCAAACCACCATCAACTAGGGGTTAAACAAAATTTATGATTTCTATAGATTTTATCTAAATCAATAAAAACACCAAATTTATGGTTTTTATAGATTTTATCTAAAACAATAAAAACATAGACCAAAACAAATCACCATCAACTAACGAAATCAAATTTATCATTTCTATAGATTTTATGTAAAACAATAAAATCACCAACTTTATGATTTATAAATTTTATCTAAAACAATAAAAACATAAAGTGGAGATGATGATGATGATGGTTGAGACCAAACTTTGGTCTATCGGACCTAAAGAAGAGAATTACTTAGTTTGCTTTAAAGTTATATTTCTATGCTCAAAGAGCTTGGAAAGAAGCGTCCCGAGCTTACTATAATTTTGACAGGCTAAAAGGCTAGGAAAGTCGGTATTGCAACAAAGATTATGAAACTGGGATCTAATGTGGGTGTACGTAGGGCACTCTAAGAGGAAGTGATTTTCGTCTTCAATGTTCTTACTCTCACAAAGGTGGCAGATCCTTTCCACCCAATGTGTTTTAGGGACTGTCCAACGACGAGTTTCACTATGGAGCTCATGCGAGTTCGTTCTTATCTTAGCTATGTTAATTTTTTTCTTAGTACTGATCAAAACAGAGAGATACTTTTGATCTTCTAGAGTAGGGTTGATAACCTCCTTATAATATCTTAATTTTCTTTTAGCCTAGAGATCTTTCTCACACCACAATTTTTTTTAAACTTAGAAGAGATAATCTTTTTAATGTTATTAATATTCTGCAAAACAACATTTTCATGGATCTCCCAATGATTTAACCAAGACCTAATATCTTTATACATTTTACCCAAAATAATATAAAATATATAAAATAAATTTATGATTTGTAGAGATTTAATCTCAAACAATAAAAACATAAAGTATTATTAGAAAATGCATTTTACCAAAATAATATAAAATATTATTAAATCATACATTCTTTTTCCAAAACAGAAATAATAAATTCTTTATATTCACATTCTATTCACATTATTGAATGAAAGATAATATGTTACATCTTTATACATATATTATATTATTCCATACACATTTTAAAAATGATAAACTTTAATATCATACTCCCATAGTATTCCATTACCCAACTTCCAAAAATAAACAAAAGTATAAGATTACATATTTTAAGAATGATAAACTTTAATATCATACTCCCAACCAGTATCAACTTAAACTAAAAATAAAAACTAAAATCCCATAACAGCAAACTATACCACTACTAACTGTACTTTAATCTCCTTATTATAGTTATCTTAAATTTCTCATAACCTTTATACAGCATACAAGTCTAAAGATAAACACCAAACTCATATGGATTTAAAAAACAACAGAAAAACTCAGGTTATTATCCGGAAATTCCTGAAAGTGTAAAATGCATTTATCCATGCCCATAGCTCTTTTTGATAGAGCATCTGTCATAAAATCTTTTTGATAGAGTATCTACCAGAAAATTGAACTGCGAATAGACATAGAAGAAAGATAAAGAAAACAGAAAAACTCAGGTTATTATCCGGAAATTCCTGAAAGTGTAAAATGCCTTTATCCATGCCCATAGCTCTTTTTGATAGAGTATCTGTCATAAAATCTTTTTGGTAGAGTATCTACCAGAAAATTGAACTGCGAATAGACATAGAAGAAAGATAAAGAAAGATAAGAAGTTGAACTTTCGCTTTAAATCCAGTATCGCCTCAAAACTGCCACCTTAACTGTTGTAATCCATTTGCCCAATCTCCTAAACCTGTAAAGAAAACACATTTTTTAGTTGAGAATAAAAAGAAAACACAAAAGAGCGACTAGCTCTGCTCGCAAGTTAGATTGAGATCCACAATTTAAGAGATAGGTTATTTAACCAAGCGTCCACAAAAATCTCTACTTGCTCGTAAGTTGGTTCCAGATCCACAATTTAAGGGATATATTATTTTAACTAAGTGTCCACAAAAATCTCTACTTGTTGCTGCATGGATGTACCAAGAAAATAGTTATTTAGATACAAAATGGAATGACTACAAACCTTTAAAATCATATTTAGAACATAAAAGAGGAAAATCCTTACTTGTCTTCTGATAGTTATAGGTCACGACGGTAATCTTGTTGAGCTTGAAAGTGACGGCGATAACTTTGTTGATCTTGTAGATGCAAATCCATGTTTGTAGCCTGATCGTCATGTGGAAAGAATTGCAGTGGAGGTACAAGAAACAGGTTTGCTAACTGACCACCGTTACCAAACCCTAAGAAATGCGAGGAAGGTAAGAGTGGAGGCACAGCTGCGTTTGGAAGCTGACAACCAAATCCGAAGAATCCTACTGGCCGGGGACGGAGCAATGGAGGTATAGCCATGTTTTGAAGCTGACGACCATCATGAAATCTGAAGAAATGTGGTGCAGCTACACGTGGAGGTAAAGCCGTGGTCCTCTGTTGAGCTTGTAAATGACGGCCATAACCTTGAGCTTGTGAATGCAAATGCATGTTTGCGATCTGGTTGTCAAGTGGGAAAAATTGTTGTGGGTAACGGCGATAATGTTGCTGTAAGTCACGGCGATAATCCTGTTGAGCTTGTAGATCCAAAAACATGTTTGTAGGGCGCTGATAGTCATGTGGGAAAAATGGTGGTGGAGGTACAAAAAATAGGTTTTCTAACTGATCACCATCTTCAAACCCTAAAAAATGCGGAGGAGGAAACGGTGGAGGTACAGCTCTGTTTGGAAGCTGATCACCGTATTCGAAGAACACTCCTGGGGGACCTAGCGATGGAGGCATAGCCATATTGTTTTCAAGGTGATGAGCATCATCAAATCTGAAGAAAACAGGTGGAGCTGGTGTCATGTTTATCAGGAACACTGGTGGAGGTAGCAGTGGAGGTACAACCATATTTGCAAATTGATTAATAATTTCGTTCAAATCTGGTTGAGGTACCATCCTGTATGGTGGAAAACGTTGCCTATGATGACCCTGCAGCTGTGTGGATTGTTGTCGTCTTAGCCTTTCGAAAGGAGGTCCGATTTCCAGATCAAACAACTTAGGTTCTTTCTCCACCAATTCGTCCAATGCTTCCGCCTTAGCAGCCAGAGCCTCATCCTCCTCTATCACATTCTCTGTCAAACAACACCTGTTGCACCTGTTGCATATTTTGGAGGGTTTCCCAGGCTGTGAACCATATGGAAGACAACTAACACAAAAATGTGGAATCTCCGAAAACGAAATTGCCTGTCTGCAAACGTAACACATTACGTTTCCGCATCTACATATCACCCTATTGCATCCATCCGTCTTTATCAATTCTGTCTTGCAAATGTTGCATTCTCTTATCGCAGCTTTTGTCATCCTCTCTTCAACTTCCCTACGAAAAGAGGTATCAGATTTTTCCTCAATCTCTTCACAGCCTAATGGTAAGTGACTCAGCTTCTTGCATTGGATACAGGAAGCCTTTAAGCAATTTAGGTTTGGACAGTCCAAAACTTGTACACAGTTGTCTGCTTCGTAAGGAATATTACAAAATGGGCAATAAACCAACCCTTCAATTTTGGCTTCTACTATAGCATTTTGGGCCTGGCGAGCTTCATATTTCTCAATAACATCATTTTCAAGAGCTCTCTGAATCTCTGAAAAAGGAATTGACTCCTCGCAGCCACCAATATTCATACAACTTAGGGAGGCATGGGCTTTGGAACCTCCATATATGATTTCTTCTACCTGCCTCCTTAGACATTCAAAACAAAATCGATGCCCATTTGGACACTGTATCGTTTCCTCTAGTTGATAATCCCAATAACAACAACCACATTCGATAGATGCAGCCCCTACTGCATTCATTTCAATTCCTTGTGTCCCACTCAGACTTTTGTTTTGGAGATTACTTATGACTGCCATATGAGAACTTTCTGCTTCTAAATCCTTTGTAGACACAACTTTACCACCAGTTATTTCATCAAAGTAACCTGTTCCACTAATTATCACCTTGCCCTTGCCCTTTTGCGATTCATCAAGGTGTCCAATGAACGAAGATCTTTCTGCTTCTCTGGTCCCCATTGGAACTCCTACTTTCATGACTTCGTTAGGTCCATCAACCCCATCATAAGAAGAATCCAAAGAAGCCAGCTTTCTGTCTGTAGAATTAGAGACATAATCTGAAGAAGTTGATGAACTTGCGGCCATATTTCCCAAATTTGCTAAAGATTTCTTCGACTTCGCCTGGCAAAGAATAAAAATCAATCGGTCTGAAAGAACATGTGAAGTCTTCTACAAGACGATGCATAAACAAGGACAAGACATGCTTAAATACGAGTCAAACCCCAACCTCGATTGTTGAGAATGAGGTCCTCTTTCGAGAGGTCGCCAACCAAATTTGTTTTCCATTTTTTACTCAGTTCTATGCTTTGGTCATGCGTATGATACGGGGTTTCCGGAAATTAAATCCTGGGATTCTTGAATCCGTTGAAGTATTAGCTTTGGTCATTTCATACGGGGTATCTAAAAGCTGGTAGTTAGCTTAATTGGAGTTATTTGTTTGCGTAATAGACCCCATGTATCGTGGAACAAAGCTCAAGAGAATAGGCAGAGAGAATGATGATCTTAGGTGATCAATGCAAACTTATGAAATATAAAGGTTAAAGTTGGAGGTTTACATGAAAAAAAGTCAAAATTACTTAGGGTTTAGTTGATTTTTTTTTACTATTAAAATAAGTTAGGTGACACAAAGGTATGTAAGTGTTAAAATTGTGGTTGTTACTCCATATTTTTATATTTCTAGAAGTGCAGGGGTTATAGAGTGTATTTATACCGATATTTTAGCAATTGTTATTGAAAGACATTTAAGTGGTCAAAAGAGGATATTATTACTAGGAGAGTCACTTAAGTTGTGGTTGATGAATATGAATAGGTCACAACTTAAGTGGTATGAATATGTTATTTGTTATTTGTTCTCCATGCTTAATTCTAATCATGACTTGTTGTTCAAGCCACACCCACCTATTACTTTCTTTAGTTAAATGAGTTGTGTCACTACCTATTATCCATGCATGAGCTATATATATATATATAATTGTTTATTTTGAATTTTGAACGAAGTCCATAAAATCAATGTCCACACTACAATTGTCTCATCCTCCTTCAATCTAGAAAAATCATAGATGGTAGTCCACCCCAAATTCTAAGATATAAATAGCTATAGGTTTAAAAAAAAATTAATATTAATATTATTAATAGTAAATTCTTATAGCCTGATGGGTTAGCCGAAGTAGTAAGAGCAATAGAGATCGTCTTTTATTATTATTTCTAATTTAATTTATTTTTCATTAAAAAATCACAAATCTTTTTATAATATTATATTATGTATATTAATTCAAATCATTTTAATCTTAAGAGACTTTCCTCTCATCGATGGAATGAAACCATGTAGCCCCACCAAAGAACCACAATATTATTGATTCAAATCCTTATAATGCTTACTTCCTGCATATATGAATTATTTAATTTAAAATTATTATTAAATTTAGTTAAATATTAATTCTAACATGATATCTTTTTTTTTTAATTCAATTATAGCATCAAAGTAACTTATTACTTTTGTAATTATTTATATATAATTAACTAATTCAATTAAATTTACCTATTAATATTAGTAATCATAACTTAATACATATCTCTACAATTGGAATGTGCACTTTAACCACCACCACCTAGAACAATAAATATATCCATGTACTTATTATTTACTCCTCCCTAAGTTCTTTTAAAAATCTACTATTACTTCTATTAATTTAATTTACTCTTATAATTCTCCTTTTTTAAGATTACACCTCCTTTTTTTATGAGACTTCATAACTAACTTTTAATTTAAATAATTTTAGTATTTTAATTTAATTAACTGTGTCATTATTTTAATTGATCATTTCATTATTAACACCTAACTTTACTCCCTCTTACTTTTAGACCTCTTAATAAGATTTTATAATTTATTGGTTTTATTGAGTTTTGAATTCCTAGCTAATATTGAATTTTTTTCTAATTAATTTTTAAAGATTTTTACTTTTATCAATCAATTTCCAAAGTTTATATTCCATATTATATATTATCAAAGTTAATATCTTCAATTTCTTTATATATATTTTATCTTTCATTCTTTCTTCTACAAATTGGTGAAAGTATCTACTAAAAATATCAAACCTATAAATTTACACACAATTTCAAAAGCTAATTCCTAATATGGAAAACCCATAAATTTGCATACAGTTAATTCGAGAAGCTAATATAAAAAAGTTGATTTTGGTTTTTGTTCTTTAAGAAATGAGGAGTTAGATGATTTCTTTTAACTATTTTAACCATCAACGTCATACTTGCATGCTTACCATGGTCATTGAATCTAAAAAGGCTTCTCATTTTTAGATGTTTTCATTATTAAAAGTGTTGATGATGGTCCCTACCATACCAAGTATAAAAAGGCAATTTGCATCATTTTTGTCGACAAGAATAGGCGTGATCAACACTTTAGTAACCCTCAAAAAGATCGTTGTAAGGAATGCTTATATCGCTTGGTTAACCTTTAAAAAAAATGGTATCATATGAGAAATTCAATACAATTTGGTAAGGATTTTAAAGAAATCTTGATACTCAATGTAAGAAGGCTTATGCTTTGTATATTCGAGTATAGTTAAGATATTGGCAAAAAAAATTGGGAAAAGAAGACACTAGAGTCATTTTCAGTGTTCCAAATGATCCAAACATCCAGGTTTATGAAAATTGTTTTGGGTATATTAAACATTAGGATTTAGGAAAAAAAAAATTTAAGAGATTCGATCATTATCATTGGCTCTTTAAAATTGTAAGATTGCAGACTACCATGCATAAATAGTACTTGAGGGAGTGTGCAAGCTAATGACGGTCTCTTTTGACACGTTAGATGCAATAAAAAACTGAAAAAAAAAACATGCATCCGTCAACTTACATGGATATTTTGAGACACTTACACAATGAATCTTGCAATGAGTAAAGAATTGAAATGTAGGAAATTGAATGGCGTTTCCAAATATATATTGAAAATGTTCTTAACTATCTCAAGTTAGATCTTTTTTAACAGGCACTTTTTATTTTTGGGACAAATTATAAGGTATATGTTTTTGTCGGTGCAGCCTTTGAGTCCCTCAATGATGGAATCAACTTAGGACAACTGGTAGACATATAGAGAAAATATAGTATTAGTGCATAATTATTTATCCAAAAATAAAAATAGTAGTTTTTTATTTATTTTTAAATATCTAAGTGATCAAACCTCAAAAACAGTATGTCAATTGTGGTAATGCAATTATTTGGAAACGGGTTTTTTTAACATGTAGAAGTCGGTGTTCTTTAGTGCACCATACAATTTTTTTTTTAAATGGTTGAAAAATGGAAGAGTTATGGACGAAACACTAACAGTGTGTTTTTTGAGTTAAGAAGTGATGACACAAGATAAATAAGAAAAAAATAGAAAAAAATATATATTCTTGTTAAAGATTACATATTTGGAATCTGCAAAAAAACCGTATTTATTTCTAAAATTTCATAAAAAATGGACGTGTGTAGCATATTGTAACCAATGGCTAAACACGAGAACATTGAAAATTTGGATGAATACTCAATTAGCCATGACTTATTATATTCTAAGGAATAGGCATGATGAATCTGAAGCAAAGTCCGAAGCAGACACATAGGCATAAGAATTCCACGACGGCATGGGTGGAGGCTCGGCCATAGTGGCACTAAACGTGCTCATGTTTTGTTTAAATTCATTTTTTTGTTCTCACCAAGGATAAACGTGTGAACGTTATATTAATGAAAAACATGACGCGTTTTTTAATACTATAACGTGTGCTCGTTGTGGAATCCTATAACTCTACATTTGATCATTTTTCCAATTATCACAATATTTTTATTATTTTATGTCCCCCACACCCCACTCTTCCACCTAACTCTTACTAACCACCCCTCCTCTCCCTACCTCTAACCCTGCCTCTTCTTTCTCCCTAGCACACCATCGCCCCATTCATTTTCTCTCTCACACACATGCATATGTCTCTTCCTACTACTAATGCCTGTATATCCCCCCTCAAATCCCTAACCTTTTATCTCTACCTCTAACTCTTAAACACCCCCTATTGGTCTATATCTGATCACTTAGTGTACCACACAAACCCATAACACCTCCCTTCCTCTCTCTCTCTCTCTCTCTCTCTCACACACACACACATACACACACACCCCTAACACCTCTCTCACACACCTAATACCTCTATCTCTCCACTCTCTCTCTCCCCAACTCATCCAACTACAATTATCCCCCACCCCCCTATCTATTCCCCAAACCTCTCTCTCTCTCTCTCTCTCAAAGACACCCACATTACACATCCACAAGTCATTCCCTACCACGAACATCCCCCCTTTTCACCCCAATTCTTACTAATCCCCCCTCCTCCTCTCCCTACCTATAACCCCCTTCCTCCTCCTAACTCTCTCCCCACTCTTCTCTATTACTATCCTCTTCTCCACTTTCTCTCACTCCCCAACCCCTAACACCCATTCATTTTCATTGTTCCAAATGATCCCATTCATCTACCATTTGTAAAGCTATTTTTCACCTAATGAAATTGGATAAATTTTTTTGAGGTTCTTCAAACATTGACATTTATGTAAATTATTTTGGGGTAGATTGAACATTGGGATTCAATCTTTATCATGGACTCCTTAAAATTGTTAAATGATGGACTACCATGCATAAATACTTCTTGAGGGTGTGTGCAAGATAATAAGGGTCTCTTTTGACAGGTTAGATGCAATAGAAAACTGAAAAAACAGACATCCATCAACTTACATGGATATTTTGAGACACTTACAAAATGAATCTGCCGATGAGTAAAAATAAATAAAATGTAGGAAATTGAATGAATTTTCCAAATATATATTTTTTTTCTATTGAAAATGTTCTTAACTATATAAATTTGGTTTTTTTAATGAGAACTTTTTTAATTTTTTGGACAAGTTATAAGGTATATTTTTTGTGGGTGCAACATTTGAGTTCCTATGTGATGGAATCAACTTAGGAAAACTGGTATAGATATAGAGAATAGATAGTACTAGCGCACGACTATTTTTCCAAAACTAAAAGTAATAGTTTTATTTTTATTTTTAATTATCTATGTGATCAAACCTTGAAAATAGTATGTCAATTATGCGTGCAACGTTTGACTATCTTAATGCAATTATTTGGAAATGGGTTTTTTTAAGCATGTATAGGTTGGTGTTATTTAACGCACCATATAATTTTTTTTCAAAATGGTTGAGAAACATAAGAGTTATGGATGGAACACTAACATTGTGTTTTTTTAGTTGAGGAGTGATGACACAAGATAAATAAGAAAAAAATAGAAAAAATTATATATTCTTGTTAAAGATTACATATTTGTAATCTGCAAAAAAAAACTATATTTGTTTCTAAAATTTCATAAAAATGGATGTGTGCATCATGCTGTAACCAACTGCTAAACACGAGCATATTAAAAATTTGGATGTAATGCTTAGTTATCCATGGTTTATCATACTCCAAGGAATAGGTATGATGAATCCGAAGCAAATTCAAAAGCAGACACATAGGCATAATAATGCCACACCAACATGGGTGGAAGCTCTGCCATAGTGGCACTAAATGCACTCATGTTTCGTTTAAATTCAAGTGTGTGTTCCCACTAAGGATAAACATGCACATGTTATATTAATGCAAAACGTGCACGTGTTTTGTAAGACTATACTGTTTTCACGTTGTGGAAACATATAAATTTACATTTGATTACTTTTCCAATTCTGACAATATTTTTATTATTGTATGCCCCCTGCCCACCCCCTCTTCCCCCTAACTCTTACTAACCCCCCCTCCTCTCCCTACCTCTAACCCCCCTCCTCTATATCCCTAACACACTACCGCCCCATTCATTTTCTCTCTCTCTCTCACACACACACATATTCCTATCTCTTCCCCTACCGCAAACACCTATATGTCTCCCCCCCAAACCACTACCCATTTATCTTTTCCTATAACTATTAAACACCCCCCTATTATTCTATGTCTAGTAACTTAACACACCCCCCAAACCCGTAACACATCCCTTACTCTCTCTCTTTTCCTCACACACACACACATCCCCCTAACACGTCTCTCTCTCCAATCTCTCTCACTCCCCAACTCATCCAAATACACTTATCCCCCACCCCTATATCTCTTCCCCAACCCTCTATCCCTCTCTCACATAGACCCACATTACACATACATAGGTCAATCCCTACAACTAACACT
>LPNX010797885.1:269603-290171 GCA_001517045.1 Pseudotsuga menziesii
AACTCCCTAGATCATCATCTACCTCTAACCCCCACCTGCTAACTCATACTACCCCCCACACCACCAATTCCCCCCGCCTCCCCTAACTCTTTCTAACCCTTTCTCCACTCTCTCTCACACCCTAACTCATCCAAATACCTTTAACCCCAACCCCATATCTATTCCCCAATCACCTCTTTCTCTCTCTCACACACACATAGACACACCCAGACATAAACACAAGTCACCCCATACCAATAACACCCCCCTACCCCGCTTCCTCTATGTGTGTGTGTGTCTTTCCCCTCTTTTAATCAAACTACACCTAACCCCAACTCCCCCTCCCCTCCCTCTATATCTCACACACACACATCCCTTGGAGTTTTAAAACAATAGTTAGGTTGAAGAGAGGGGGGTATGTTAGGGGGATAAAACTTTGATAGTGCTTTTTAATTCTCCCTAAACATTGAATGATCCCTTTCTTGAAATATTCTAACTTTAAAGGATAATCTAAATGTATTTTATTGATGTAACCCAAGAGAGATGTTATTATTCCTTTGTCAAGGTCTTACTATTGTAATTGGTCATCATAGAGTCATGAGGTAAAGTGTCCATTATAGGTTGGTTCATTAGTACCCTAATGAATAATATAAAAATATTATTTTGAATCTTCCTAGGAGAATTTGGCCCAGACAGTTTAGTGGGGCCAACTTGTTTAGGGTAAAAGTCAGTTGGCACAATTTGTATAAACAGAAGAGTTGTGATTCTTATTTGGACATAGACACACTCACTTGAGTAGCACATAGGAGAGAGAGAGAGAAATCAGGAACGAGGAGAATACTTTTGGGGGGGGTTTATCTTATACATCTTATACAGAAGAAGTTTTTCTAGGTTTTCATCCCCTTTAGGGTTTCTTAGGATAAATATTGTGTCTATCTTGTTATTTTGTTTCTTTCAGTGATTTTGCATATGCTACTACTATGAAATTGAATTGAACACTAATGGTATCTAGTATAGAATATGAAATCTTAACATGGTTTCAGAGCTAACCTGAATAGGACAGCTTTCACAAGGTGAAGCTCTCTCTCCTCCCTCTCCGAAAGAAATTACGGTTTATGCAAAATTTGGAATTTGGAAGATCTGCTTGCATAGAAAGTTTTGCCTCCCTAGAGCGCATCTATTGAGATGAGGATTGAAGTTTCTTTATGGTTGAATCTTCGAGAAAGCCAAACCCTAGTTTGGCCGAAAGCCAGAAAACTGCAGAAAACCAGAACCATAAATTTTGTAGAGCTGCAACCTTGCAAGTAGGATTTGAAGGGTGAAGATTTGGGATCTCCAGAAATTGCCTCAGTCATGTGCATATCCCGGTAAGGTCAACTTTCCATTTTGAAAATTTTCATTTTTTAGTGACTTACTAGACATGATGGCCCCAAGCACTAAGCTTGAGGACAAACTAAAAGGCATAAAAGACTTCCTAGCTTGTAAATATAGGATTGGTTTCATTCTAAAAGAGAATGGCCTTGAGAAGTACATCAAGGATGATATTGCAGAACATAAAGAAGATGACACAAAGGATTGGCATAAATAATACCTAATCAAAGAAATGAGGATCATTGTTGATTCTATCAAATATCACTTGATCCCTCAAGTTTCATCTAAGAATACACCTAAGAAAATGTATAATGCACTTTCCACAATATATTAGGGAAGGAACATCAACAGGAAGATGAATTTGAGAGATCAACTGAAGGGCGCCAAGATGAGAAAAGGATAATCAATTCAAGATTGCTTCACAAAGGTCTCCCAGTTCATACAACAACTAAGCTCTATTGGAGACACCCTTGATGAGGATGAACTAGTTATAAATATTTCCTAGAATAAGTGATGGCTAGACTATGCAAGTGTTTATATTATATGTTCTAACCCTATGTGATTTTGTTTTTCCCCATCAAATTCTTGGGTTTACATGTTAAATTATAAACCCTAGGTTGTAATTTATTTCCTGTGCTAGAATCATCAATGGTTTTGGTTCTTTCAGTTTTACTTCTATAATTTAATTCCTGTTCAAATATTTATCCATGGTTTTGGTTCTTTCCATATTACTTATGTATTCTCTTCTACATCTTAACCTTTGTTCTTTTAAAACTATGGTTTTATTTCTAAAAAGAGTGCCTATATATTTTATTTGTTTAGGAACTCTACTAGAAGATTTCATATTACTGGTAGAGCTTTGTTTAGAAGTAAAGGCTAGTTTTAGGTCAAGCTTTAAACAAACATAATTATAGATTATAATAAACTTATATAATAAATAGAATCTAATAAATAATTTATATATATTTTATCAAGTATAAAATAGAACTGTAAATACTAATTTAACAATATTATAAACACAATATTCTTTATCTAAGAGTGACCATAACTTCCAAGTAAACAAGCTAAAATAAAAACCAACGAAGACCGCTCAGGGTCTGTATAAATAAACTCGTCCTAATAACCCGGATAAACATTATCACCTTCCATTGACCAAATAAATATCACAAATCAATTAACATTCCAAGTATCGAGACCATATAAATGGTCCATGATTTATAACATTAATATTAGCTACATCTACAAAGAATAAGCAATAATGTTATTCTCAACATTAAAAAACCATTGCATAAATAAACAAATCAAACCCTCTAACTTTATGAATAAAATTATATAAATTGCATTGCCTATAACCTAATCAAAATACTATAAAAAAAATACACAAAGCCTGTCGAGACCTACCTAGGCCTGTTTCACTAAAACATAGCACCCACAAGTTCAGTCCCTTTACATCTAATTAAATCAATCCAGAAGAAAAAATAAAACCCCAAGACCTCTAGCATTACAAACGCAGAGTTCTTTTAAGTTATAGTCAAACCCTCAACCCAAAATGCATCTATTGGAACCAAACTCAAGAAAACCCAACCAACGACAAGTGACAACTCAGTCATAACCATGAAGCCAAGAGGTGAAAAGTGAATCCTTGTTCAGTAGGATTACCGTAAGGGTATGGATTTTCCCACAGCCTTGCCCTCGAGCTATGAACCATGCCTTTCCTTTCCACCCTTGTAACCTGCAATCACAAAATGAAAGCCATGATGAGAAGTATGATATGGTAAACAAGCTAAAACAAGCAATTGATGCTACAAAACCAAACTATCATGATATGTGTCTCCTAAGCCATCGAATTCATTTCCTTCATACTAAAGAGGAGCAGAGAGCAAGAAACAATGCTATGAAATGACCAAACTAACTCTTGGGCCAAGCCCTAGGTGTGGTTGCCCCTCTTCCCAAGGGGCATTGATAGCACCACCCTAGCCACCATTAATGTACACCAGACCCATAATCATATAGTCTATGAACTATATTGCAAACTTTCCACCCAAATCAACATAAAGCTTAAACTATTGCAGGCATCGAATACTTTAGCGTTTAAGCCTTAAGACCATGTACATTGAATACTTTAGTCTCTAAGCCCTAAGACCATGGCATAGGAAATATGCCATTGAATATTTTTAAAGCCAAAGTTTTTACAAAAGTATTACACACTTTAAAATAAGCATATAATAAAAATATGTTAGGAAATTAACATGTCTTAAAAAATTTAGACTATAGTAAATAAGTAGCACATAAATAATGAATTTGTGCCATGTAGAAAATAAGTGTTGTAGGACCCCGTCACAATAATAACGTTGTAATAGTCACAATTGTAAGCAGTATATTGTCGATAGGATAGATATGCAAAGATGTGTGCTAGTAACTCAAAGGGTCGGCTTGCCGTTCCACTTGTTATAAGCATTTTCCAACACTAAGTGAACCTGCACATAAAAATGAAGAAGTGCATTAGTTCAATAGAAGTAAGTAAGCCTGCCAGGACAAGTAGAAATTGTTACCTCTCAGGTTGTTACCCGCCACTCAACCCCTTTATCCATTAACAAAGTTAAGTCAGAATCATGTACACAACAGTAAAAACATGTGAAAATCAATGAAGTACATAATCAAGTATCTAACATACACAACAATGCATAACCATAAGAATAGCATAGTAATCAACATTACAACATCATATGTAATTATAGTAATAATCATATCGGAAAGTAAGGAAGCAGGATGTAAGAACAACTTACGACATTATGGCAGTATAAATAGAGTATGACACATTCCACAAGTTCAATAATGTCCAGTATAGCTAGTTTTGACTAGCCTAATAAAAAAAAATTATTTTCAATTTTTGGGGACATTACAAGTGGTATCGGAGACCAGTTTCAACACTAAGAGACCTAATGGGCATACCAGACATTCGTTGCAAGGAAAATAAAGTATGTTTTAATTTTTTTAACTAACATAAATTTTTCCTCTTATTAAAAAATTGCAATTTCAAGAATTTTTAGAAAACAATTCACATCATGAACACTGAAGAAGATAACAGTCAGCAAGAGAGATTGAATACCCACACCCAGGAAGAAGAACTAGTGGTGGATTTGAATTCTGATATTATGAAAACCATACACAGTCTTGAAGAGGAATTGCAAAGTTTCAGAGATGATAGTCTAAATGAAAGAAAGGAACAACAATCAATTAATGAAGTATTGCTGCGAAATATGATGGGAGGAATCTCACAGAGAAAACCCACTCATTCCACAAACAAGTTCAAGGAGGAACCTTATCATAAATGGGCCAGCAACCTAAGAAAAGAAGGGAAAGAGGCACATACCACTGAACCTCCAGAAAAAGGTTATCACAGTCCTTCAAGTAATGACTATCTCTCTCCATGTAGAATGAGACAAAGAAGCGATGACAATCTTCTTAGCGAGTTCAGAGAAATAAGTGCCCCAACCTATGAAGGAGAGGTAAACTCAGGGGAGAAAGATGAAGAATGGTTGTTAGGGATGAGAAAATATTTTTCATTTCATAACTACTCTAGTGAAATGAAGGCTCGACTGGCAATCTATAATTTAAATGGAAGAGTTGCGATATGGTGGAGAGACTTGAAGCATAGCAAGAAATATGAGGTAAGATAAATACATTGGAGTAAGTTTCGCAATATATTCCAAGAAAAATATATGTCGGAAAGATTCTTCGACAGAAAGGTGAAAGAGTTTCACGAGTTACGTATGGGATCCATGACTATGTATGCTTTTATTAATAGATTTCTAGATCGGTTACATTATGTACCATACATCAAGGACAAAAAGGTAAAGATACAACAGTTTTTAGGATGTCTTCCTCCCAATTTTAGGCAAAGGATTGAGTTTGACAAATAACTTCAACAAATCAGGTACAAAACCATATGTACTAGCTCCAAATGCTAACAAGCCAGTAGCAGTTGGGGGAGCCAATGCTGCCCTGCTATAGATCAAATGTTGGAAATGCAGCGGGCCTCATTATGCCTGAGATTGTAAGAACAAGACTAATGGGGTCTTGTACATGTTATTAGATAAATCTACTCAATCGGAATCAAGCCAGATCTCCCTATTTTAAGTGGATGTAGAAAAAATCAAATACAGAATACAATCTACTTTCCTAGATCAAATAGAAATGCAAGATAACAGATAGATCACCTACCTGTAATATGCAGATCCTCTTCTCTCTTTGTTGATCCAAGGTCCAGAATCTTCATATTTTCAGCTACAAAACCCCATCAAGCAAGTGGAAACAAGAAAATAGCATATGCGTATCCAAACATATAATTTATCTAAGATAACAGTTAAGGAAGAAAGATTTAAACATTATTAACACAATAAAATTTATGGAAAGAGATTTGTATTAATGTAATCAAGGAGATAGATAGAATTACAATGAGGAGGAACATCACAACCTGGCCTTAACGCTGCAATATTCCATCCAACAATCCAAGCCAAATCCAATTGTCCAAAGAATGATAGGGATCACCCAGAAATTCCACCAGCATAAGAGTACCGTAGTCCTTCCTTCCTTCCAAATGGAGAGAGGGTTTAATTTATAAGGCTAAAAAGATAGAGTAGGTTGAGAATTAGGAGGAGGGATCAAAGGGATATTCCCTATAGGTTAGGAACTGAATGGCACCTCACCTAGATAATAAGGATAAGCCACCACCTCATCGACCTTCGAGAAGGGTCTCAAATATTTGTTTTTTACCCTCGAAATAGCATCGATGCACCTTCCATGAATGAAAAGAGCACCGTCAGTGCACCTAGCAGTGGGAGACATAGCGTTGGCACCAGCGCACCTAACATGAAGAGGAAAAGAATCATTGGTGCACCTAGCATGAAGGGAAAGAGCACTGACCTTCCAAGAGAGGGAAAAAAGACAGAAAAAACCTCGACATCAATCTTGTTTATCAGAGAGAAATTTGGGGATCAGGGAAAGGGTTAACACATGGATCAAGAGGGCAAGATTTTGGTGTAAATGCACAACTTACAAGAAGAACAAATAGTAGAGGACATAGCTGGAACACCATGTATTTATGCATCCTTGGATGGCTAACATGAATACCATCAGGATACCATGGTTGAGATAGAAGATAAGATCTTGAACACTTCTATTTCAATACTAATTGACATCGGTGCTTTTCGGATCTATGTATCACCTAAAATTGTTGATACATGTAAACTAGGCAAATAAAATCATGATAAACCTTGGCTGGTACAATTATCCACAGGAACGAAACATAAGGTTTAAAAAATAGTGAAAGACTATGAGGTAAACTTGAACATCCTACCTTTAGGATCATATGATATACTTATTGGCATCGACTGGTTGGAACAACACCATGTCATGCTCAATTGCTTACATAAGTCAATCTTTAGTACAAATAGCCAAGGGAATCAAGTCAATATTTAGGGCATACCGACGAAAGTTTTGATAATATAGATATCTTCCTTAGAAGCGAAGAAGTGTGTTAGGAAAGGCTACAAGTTGTTTGCAATAAATATCCAAGACATAGAGGCTGAAAGAGAACAACACATAGAGGATTTTCTCGTTCTTGTAGAATTCAAGGATGTGTTTCTAGAGGAAATTTTAGGATTACCTCCAAAACAATACAAATAATTTTCCATAGAACTGACACCAGGATCAGTTCCGACTTCAAAATCCCCTTACTGCATGAGTGCACCAAAGCTGGTGGAGCTCAAACTGTAGTTGCATGTGTTGATAGAAAAATGGTATATCTGACCAAGTCTGTCTCCTTGGGGAGCATCAATATTGTTCGTAAAGAAGAAGGATGGTACGATATGGATGTTCATCGATTACCGTTAGCTTAACAAGATGACTATCAAGAACCGATACCCACTCCCTAGGATCCAGGTACCATCAGGTATGGATTCACGAAGAGGATATTCATAAGACCACCTTTTGTACAAGGTACAGACACTATGATTTTGTAGTAATGCTGTTCGGGTTGACCAATGCACCTATGAACTTTATGTGTATGATGAACAGTATATTCAATAAATATATGGATAAATTTGTTTTGGTGTTTATAGACGAAATCCTAATTTAATCTACGAGTAAAGAGGAACACGAAGAACACCTTAGGATAGAACTATGGGTGTTACAAGAGCACCAGCTATATGCCAAGTTTAGGAAATGTGTATTTTACAAACAACATAAATAGTACTTGGGTCACATTATCTCCGATACAGGGATAGATATGGACCCAAAAAATATTAGAGCCATAGAAGACTGGCCTACCCCTACTAGTGTCACCGACACTAGGTTCTTTTTGGGATTAGCCAGATATTATCGAAATCTCATTGAGAACTTCTTGAGAATAGTTTCTCCCATGACCGCTTTGTAAAAGAAGGCAAATAAGTTCCTATGGACGACCAAGTGCAAGGAAAGTTTTCCAAATTTTAAGCAGCTTTTGACGACTACATCGATACTACGAATTGTGGATCTAGATGGGGATTTCATTGTTTGCACGTATGCAGAGAAGGAAGGACTCGGAGGTGTCCTTTTGAAAAATGATTATGCGATCTGTTATGAATTGTGAAAGTTAAAAGAACATGAGAAAAATTATCCCACACGTGATCTTGAGTTAGCTTCCATCATTCACGCATTGAAAATGTGGAGCCACTACCTCATGGGAAGGAAATTCCTTCTGAAGATAGATAATATGAGTCTAAAGTATCTCTTTGAGCAACCAAATCTGAATGCTAGGCAAACTAGATGGTTGGCTCTCCTTAGCGAGTACCATTTCGAACTAAAGCATACTAAGGGAAAAAAGAATAAGATTCCTGATGCTTTGAGTTGATGAACTCATATGATATATGAAGTGACATTAAGTCAAACTAATTCGGATTTGAATGAGAGGATTAGAACGAACAACAAATTTGACCCTTTCTATATAGAAATCCTCAATAAAGTCCAAGAGGACAGGTTGTTTCAAAAACAAAAAAAGTACAAGGTAGACGAAATAGGACAGCTATGGTCCAAAGAGAGATTGTACGTTCCAGAAGGAGGGGACATTCGGTCCAACATCCTCAAAAAATTTCACCAGATACCCTACTCGGGGCGTCCAGGATATCAAAAGATGATATTCACCATTAAGAGACACTTTTTTGGCCTAAGTTAAAGGCCGACATTGCATTTTTTATCGTGAAATGTTAGGAATGTCAACTAGTCAAAAATAAGCATCAACATCCTTTGGGATTGCTACAACCATTACCCATTCTAGAATGGAAGTGGGAGGTCATTAGTATGGATTTTATCACCGGTCTACCGAAGAGTAAGAAACAAAATGATTCTATCTTTGTAGTAGTTTACAAATTGTCAAAAGCAGCATACTTCATTGCAGTGAAATCGACCTACAAGGCGGTACACATTGTCGATATCTTCTTGAAGGAGATATTTAGATTGCATGGGATACCCAAGGAAATCATCTGGGATTGAGATACTAAGTTGACCAAAAAGTTTTAGAGATCTTTAATCTCCGGTTTAGAGACACAGTTGAAATTCAGTACTGATTATCACCTACAGACAAACGGGAAGACAGAAAGGGTAAACCAGATTGTTGAGGACATGCTTAGGATGTATGTCATGAACAACCCCACCAAGTGGGAAAACTAGCTGCATCTTGCAGAGTTTTTGTATAACAACAGATATCAGACTTCTACTAAGATGAGTCCCTTTGAGGTACTCTATGGACGAAATTATAGAACACCAGTTACTTGGGATAGCCCAATGGATCGGCTCATGATATGGCCTAACTTTTTAAAGGACTTGGAATAGTTGGTTACCAAGGTCCAGGTGAACCTTAAAGAAGCAAAAGACCGACAAAAAAGCTACATGGAAAAAAAAAATAATATACATATTATCAAATAGGAGACCATCTCTACTTGAAAGTAAAAGAAAAATGGAGCTCGTTGAGCTTGAGAAGGTGCGGTAAGTTAGAACCTAGGTTTTGTGGACCCTTTGAAATACTAGCCAAGAGAGGTTCAGTGGCATATGGACTAGCGTTACCTAAGCACAAAAGAGTCCATAATGTTTTCCATGCATCATTATTAAATAAATATTTTTATGATACTAAACATGTGGTTGATTGATTTTTATTACAGGTGGAACTTGAAGAGGAGTTTGCCCCTGAACCTCTTCATATACTAGACAAGAGAGAGGTGCATCTCAAGAAGTGCACCATAGTCTAGTTGAAACTGCAATGGAAGCACTTCGAAGCCAATGAGGCTACTTGGGAGAATGAATCCACCATGAGAAAGGCTTACCCAGCCTTGTTTCATGATTTCATTCCAAATCCCTAGAACACAGAGAGTATTGTTGTAACCGGGGAGGGATGTAATATCCCGAATTTTGTACCTAAAACTTATGGGCATGAACCCTATTGATTATGATGCTACCTTGATGTTTTATTTTGATATATTGGGTCGAAGACAAAATTGCATATGAACACAATGATTTGTTTGATATACTGGGCATAAGCCAATTGCATATGATATATATATATATATATATATATATATATATGTTTGCTTGTGTTGGGAATGGACCCTGAAGCACATGATTGATGAGATGTTTTGTGTTGAACAAGAAGCTCTGGAGCACATGAGTAGTTATATTTCTATTGAGTGAGAAGCTCTGGAACACATGAAAAGATAATTTGGAAGTGTTGGGCATAAACCCTTGAGCCTTCCATGTTGATGTTGAGAATAAGCTCTGGAACATCAGATCCTTGGCCATTGTATCCCTAGGTGTATCCCACAAGTACATCCTAGCATTAGCGTTGAACAAAGAGCTATGGAATTGCACTAAGTTTGTAACTCCCTATTTTTAGCATTGAGTATGGGATCTGGTAAGCATTAGGAGTTACTGAAAAGTATTAATGATTCTCGAGTGAAAATGACTCGAGAAAAATATTGATCTCATCTGACTTATTTATAAGTGATTAAATGAAAATTTGAATTTCTTTATTCTCATCAAGTACTAAAGAGATACCATGTTATACGAGGGAATCCAACATGCAAGGATGTTTAGAGTTGCCTATCCTAGTACACCTAAGCATCTACCTAATGACCTTAACGAATAAAGTGTCATAAGTCTAGGGATCAAAATATGTGATACCCTAAGACAAATGTTACCAAATAATATATTATTATATTTTTTATATAGTGTATGTATAAAGAGTACACATGGTAATAATATTAATAATGTAAGAAAGAAAGAAAAGTTCCATCTATTACTATAATTACTAAGATAAAAATTAAATAGTACAATAGCTATTAAATTCTAATTAGGAACTAGGTGAAAGTTCCTAAGTTAAAATATTAAAAGTACCAAATTAAATAAGAAGGGTTAAACCAAAAAATGAAGTGATTCTTTATTTAACTACCCCTTCGACTAAAAAGTTTGTGTATAAAGTCCAAAGCTAGAGAGAGGATTACGGATCTCATCTATCTTTTTGGGAGTCATTATTCTTCCTGATTATTCTCAAGAGAGTTCTTGGAGAACATTTTCCTAAGAGAAAAAAGGAGAACTGATCCAAACCTGATATACTAATTAGGAAAGCCTCACCTTAGGAGCTTTAAGATACTTGCATGTTGGAACTAGCTCGAGGGGATCTTGATTAAAACCAGCATAGATCCAAATCCTAGGCTCTATCAAGCCTCAAGAGGGATCGAATCTTTACTACTTTTTACATATCCTAGGCCGACAAAATATTTACTACGTTTTACATTAGTTACTTCAATATTATAAACGTTACAAATTTTACATCACGTTACAAGATCTCTCCGATAATATTCACTATCACTATTATTTTTTGCTGACATGTTACAAACGTTACTACCTTAAATGACGGCCATGACCTTGAGCTTGTGAATGCATAGGCATGTTTGCGATCTGGTTGTCAAGTGGGAAGAATTATTGTGGGTAACGGCGATAATGTTGCTGTAAGTCACGGCGATAATCCTGTTGAGCTTGGCGATAATCCTGTTGAGCTTGTAGATCCAAAAACATGTTTGTAGGGCGCTGATCGTCATGTGGGAAAAAAGGTGGTCGAGGTACAAAAAATAGGTTTTCTAACTGATCACCATCTTCAAACCCTAAAAAATGCGGGGGAGGAAACGGTGGAGGTACAACTGTGTTTGGAAGCTGATCACCGTATCCGAAGAAGACTCCCGGGGGACCTAGCGATGGAGGCATAGCCATATTGTTTTCAAGGTGATGAGCATCATCAAATCTGAAGAAAACAGGTGGAGCTGGTGTCATGTTTATCACGAACTCTGGCGGAGGTAGCTGTGGAGGTACAACCATATTTGCAAATTGATTAACAATTTCGTTCAAATCTGGTTGAGGTACCATCCTGTATGGTGGAAAACGTTGCCTATGACGACCCTGCGGCTGTGTGGATTGTTGTCGTCTTAGCCTTTCCAAAGGAAGTCCGATTTCCAGATCAAGCAACTTAGGTTCTTTCTCCGCCAATTCCTCCAATGCTTCCGCCTTAGCAGCCAGAGCCTCATCCTCCTCTATCACATTCTCTGTCAAACGACACCTGTTGCACCTGTTACATATTTGGGAGGGTTTCCCAGGTTGTGAACCATATGGAAGACAACTAACACAAAAATGTGGAATCTCCGAAAACGAAATTGCCTGTCTGCAAACGTAACACATTACGTTTCCGCACCTACATATCACCCTATTGCACCCATCGGTCTTTATCAATTCTGTCTTGCAAATGTTGCATTCTCTTATCACAGCTTTTGTCATCCTCTCTTCAACTTCCCTACGAAAAGAGGTCTCAGATTTTTCCTCAATCTCTTCACAGCCTAATGGTAAGTGACTCAGCTTCTTGCATTGGATACAGGAAGCCTTTAAGCAATTTAGGTTTGGACGGTCCAAAACTTGCACACAGTTGTCTGCTTCATAAGGAATATTACAAAATGGGCAGTAAACCAACCCTTCAATTTTGGCTTCTACTATAGCATTTTGGGCCTGNTGCTTCATATGGAATATTACAAAATGGGCAGTAAACCAACCCTTCAATTTTGGCTTCTACTATAGCATTTTGGGCCTGGCGAGCTTCATATTTCTCAATAACATCATTTGCAAGAGCTCTCTGAATCTCTGAAAAAGGAATTGACTCCTCGCAGCCACCAATATTCATACAACTTAGGAAGGCATGGGCTTTGGAACCTCCATATACGATTTCTTCTACCTGCCTCCTTAGACATTCAAAACAAAATCGATGCCCATTTGGACACTGTATCGTAAATCCTCTAGTTGATAATCCCAATAACAACAACCACATTCGATAGATGCAGCCCCCTCTGCATTCATTTCAGTTCCTTGTGTCCCACTCAGACTTTTGTTTTGGAGATTACTTATGACTGCCATATGAGAACTTTCTGCTTCTAAATCCTTTGTAGACACAACTTTACCACCAGTTATTTCATCAAAGTCACCTGCTACACTAATTATCCCTTTGCCCTTGCCCTTTTGCGATTCATCAAGGTGTCCAATGAACGAAGATCTTTCTGCTTCTCTGGTCCCCATTGGAACTCCTACTTTCATGACTTCGTTAGGTCCATCAACCCCATCATAAGAAGAATCCAAAGAAACCAGCTTTCTGTCTGTAGAATTAGAGAGATAATCTGAAGAACTTGATGAACTTGCGGCCATATTTCCCAAATTTGCTAAAGATTTCTTCCACTTCGCCTGGCAAAGAATTAAAAATCAATCGGTCTGAAAGAACATGTGAAGTCTTCGACAAGACGATGCATAAACAAGGCAAGAGATGCTTAAATACGAGTCAAACCCCAACCTCGATTGTTGAGAATGAGGTCCTCTTTTGAGAGGTCGCCAACCAAATTTGTTTTCCATTTTTTACTCGGTTCCAAGCTTTGGTCATGCGTATGATACGGGGTTTCCGGAAATTAAATCCTGGGATTCTTGAATCAGTTGAAGTATTAGCTTTGGTCATTTCATCGTGGGGTATCTAAAAGCTGGTAGTTGGCTTAATTGGAATTAATTGTTTGCGTAATACACCCCGTGTATCTTGGAACAAAGCTCAAGAGAATAGCCATAGAGAATGATGATCTTAGGTGATCAATGCAAACTTATGAAATATAAAGGTTAAAGTTGGAGGTTTACATGAAAAAAAAGGTCAAAATTAGTTACGTTTAGTTGATTTTTTTTATTATTAAAATAAGTTAGGTGACACGAGGGTATGTAAGTGTTAAAATTTAGTCAATATCATCACGATGGTCGTTAGTCCACATTTTTATATTTCTAGAAGTGTAAGGGTTATACCATGTAGTTGTACCGATATTCTAACAATTGTTATTGAAAAACATTTAAGCGGTCAAAAGAGGATATTATTACTCGAGAGTCACTTATGTTGTGAATAGGTCACAACTTAAATGTTATAAATATGTTATTTGTTATTTGTTCTCCATGCTTAATTCTAATCATGACTTGTTGTTTAAGTCTCACCCACCTATTACATTTTTTAGTTAAATGAGTTGTGTCACTACCTATTATCCATGCATGAGCTATATATATATAATTGTTTATTTTGAATTTTGAACCAAGTCCATAAAATCAATCTTCACACTACACTTGTCTCATCCTCCTTCAATCTAGAAAAATCATAGATGGTAGTCCACCCCAAATTCTAAGATATAAACACCTATAGGTTTAAAAATAAATTAATATTAATATTATTAATAGTAAATTCTTATAGCCTGATGGGTTAACGAAGTAGTGAGAGCAACGGAGATCGTCTTTTTTTATTATTTCTAATTTAGTTTATTTTTCAATAAAAAATCACTAATATTTTTATTATATTATATTATGTATATTAATTCAAATCATTTTAATCTCAACAAACTTCAGACTTTCCATTCATTGATGGAATGAAACCATATAACCCCACCAAAGAACCACAATATTATTGATTCAAATCCTTATTATCCTTACTTCGTGCATATATGAATTATTTAATTTAAACTTATTATTAAATTTAGTTAAATATTAATTCTAACTTGATATCTTTTTATTTAATTCAATTATAACATTAAAATAACTTATTACTTTTGTAATTATTTATATATAATTAACTAATTCAATTAAATTTACTTGTAATTATTTAAATTAGAAGTTAGTTATGAAGTGTAATAAAAAAGAAGGTGTAATTTATAAAAATATAAGGGAATTATAAGAGTAAATTAAATTAATATAAGTAATAGTAGATTTTTAAAAGAAATTAGGGAGGAGTAAATAATAAGTACATGGATATATTTATTGTTCTAGGTGGTGGTGGTTAAAGTGCACATTCCAATTGTAGCCATATGTATTAAGTTATGATTACAAGTAAATTTAATTGAATTAGTTAATAATTTTAGTATTTTAATTTAATTAATTGTGTGATGATTTCATTATTAACACCTAACTTTACTCCCTCTTACCTTTTAGACCTCTTAATAAGATTTTACAATTTATTCGTTTTATTAAGTTTCAAATTCCTAACTAATATTGATTTTTTTTCTAATTAATTTTTAAAAAAATTTACTTTTATCAATTAATTTCAAAAGTTTATATTCCATATTATATATTATCAAACTTAAAATCTTCGTTTTCTTTATATATATTTTATCTTTCATTCTTTCTTCTACAAATTGGGGAAAGTATCTACTAAAAACATCAAACCTATAAATTTACACACACTTAATTTCAAAAACTAATTCTTAATATGGAAAACCCATAAATTTGCATACAGTTAATTTGAGAAGCTAATATAAAAAAGTTGATTTTGGTTTTTGTTCTTTAAGAAATGAGGAGTTAGATGATTTCTTTTAACTATTTTAACCATCAACGTCATACTTTCATGCTTACCATGGTGATTGAATCTAAAAAGGCTTCCCATTTTTAGATGTTTTCATTCCTAAAAGTGTTGATGGTCCCTACTGTTATCTCTAGGATTTTTTCACCTGTTTATTTTTAAATTTTTTATTATCCTTGGTTTTTATTGTTTTAATTTTGCTGTGTTTTGTGTCTTATTATTGATTGTTAGCCCTTATGTTTCCCTTAGGTACCTTAAATCATTAAAAGTTCTATTCAGTAACTAAAAACCTATGTATGTGCAAAGGATTATGTTTTACATGGCAGATTTTTACAAAATGGCAGCATATTCCCGAACTGGCAGCAATTTGAGAGCATGCAGCATATGGAGTTTTGATGGTGGAAGGAAAGACTGGGATGAAAAGGGCAGGCGATGAGGTCAAAATTACTTGGTAGGAAGATTGAATCAAATGCAGTTGATATTTCTCCAACTCATTCCTTTGGGCATTCGAGCAATCTTAGTCCAGATCAAGGTCAAAGCAGCTCAAGCAGTGAGACAGTTACTCATGATCATCCGGAGGCCTTAAATGTGGGTCTGAGGAAAGAAGCAATCGACAGAGATAATCATGTTGAAACATGTCAAATATCAGAGCATAGCAAGTGGGTTTTTGGGAGAGTACTGGACCCAAGGAGCAAAGCTGTCCAGGAATGGAATCGCCTATTTCTTTTTGTTTGTGGAATTGGATTAGCAATCGACCCATTATTCTTCTATGCCCTTTCTGTCAGTGACAAATTCATGTGTTTATATGTGGATGCATGGTTCGCAATAGCAATCACCGCTCTGAAATCCATGGGCGACGCTATGCATTTATGGAATATATGGTTGCAGTTGAAGTTGGCATATGTTTCGAAACAGTCTCTAGTGGTCGGTTCTGGAGAGCATGTGACTGATCCACGGTCAATTGCGTTACATTATTTGAGGTCTAGAAAAGGGTTTTTGTTCGATGTTTTTGTTATCCTCCCTCTGCCCCAGATGGTCCTCTGGGTTGCAGCCCCTGCATTTATAAGAAAAGGAGAGATAAGCACGGTCATGACTATTTTTCTGATTATGTTTTTAATCCAGTATCTACCCAAGGTCTATCATTCAATCTGTCTATTACGACGAGTGCAGTATGTGCATATTTTTGGCACAATCTGGTGGGGATTATCCTTGAATATACTTGGTTACTTCGTAGCTGCTCATGCTGCTGGTGCTTGCTGGTACCTGCTTGGGATTCAACGGTCTGCAAAATGTCTGCAAAACTAATGTGAAATTATTGAAAGTTGTGATGTCAAAATATTGGGCTGCAACAAGGCCATATTTTATGGCTCGTTGATGGTGAAAGATGTATCGAGAACAGCGTGGACTATGAACGACACTGTGCACTCGTTCTGCGTAAACAACAATGGTGCTTTCAACTATGGAGATTATAAATGGGTTGTGCCTTTGGTTATAAACACAAATCGCATAGAAAAAGTATTGTTCCCCATCTTTTGGGGTCTAATGACACTCAGATCTCAACAATTTTTACAGCACATTTGGCAATTTGGAGAGTACCACAGACTGGCTGGAGGTGGTCTTCAATATTATAATGTTAACCAGTGGATTGCTTCTAGTCACGATGCTTATTGGAAACATCAAGGTTTTACTGCATGCGGCAATATCAAATAAGCAATCGATGCAGCTGAGAATGTGCGTAACATATTGCGGTCACATTGGTCACTAGCAACAGCTGGTCGTGCTCATATGGTTCAGGCACTTCCAGAAATGCTGGAGATTCTTCCATCAGGTGCTTCAAAGGAGGATGGAGTACGCAAGCTGCTTGATCATCTAGGTGCAAACATTGATGAGGTTATGGCTATTGGGGATGGGTGAAAACGATGAGGATGCCAGCGTAGAAGAAGGATCACTTCCAGAATTTCAAGGCATGAATATAACCAAAGAACAGATGGCAAATTAGTTCAAGTTTTTGGGGAGATTTTTCAGCTGGGCGTTTGGTTAGAAATTCCACATTTCTAGGAAACACCTGGCAGGTGATATCTTTGGGGCATTGAAAGTAGCAAATTAAAGATAAGTTCAAATCATTAAGATACTTATTCAAGATTGAAGGAACAATATGCAGATTTTAATTTGGCAAACGAGAGGGCAGCAGCTCCGAAGACAGGGGCAGAGTTTCCAGAAACAGAGCTTTAAGGGATCTTGTAAAAGCTGGAGATTCCTGACTTGCAGACACGCAATCAACATTTCAATCTTTTGTCAAAACATAAATGACATAGGATTGACTGAGTTCGAGAAGGAGATTTCATCTAACAAGATAATATCCTATTATTGGTTCGATCTTAATTGAATGCTCTGTTTAGAAATGTTGACCAGATTTAGGGATTGGTTTCTCTTATCTCTTGAAAAGAATTAGGTAGTTAGAGGAATGAGGTGTTATGTAATTTCTATATATTGTAATGCTCGAGAGAGCAGAAGCAGGTCCCAGCCAGAGGGCTCATGAACGAGGTTGGTAGATTTTGGGATAATGCTGGAGGAATTGTAAACACCTTTGTATAGCATACAGTCTTTGCAGCTTCAGCGGGTTTTAGCTTTGAATGAAATATAATGATGCTTTGTTTATGTACTACATGAGCTGTTTTCTTTGGTAATTCTTTTACATTTATGGTCATTCATAATCCATTTTTGTAATTCTTATTTGAAGAAGCAGTTATCTTTATTATTCATACACAGTCACAGTTGCACTTTATGTTACAGGATCATAGAATCTTTTGTATTGAATGCTGTTCTGAATGTTTATGTTATCTGATCTTTATGATTTTCTTTCCAGCCCTCACTGTTATACCAGCCTGTCATACACTTTGCTTTTCTTGTGAATACTTGTATCCAATTCTCTGTGACATATACCAGCTGTCTGTATTTGTAATGTTATGATCTCATACCTGAAAACTGTACAAACATATGATATCAGCCTAATACCCTATAGTACTGTGAAGATATATTAGCCTTAAGTTTTATACCAGTTTGTCTTCCTGATTTGATTTCATTTGATTTGGTCATTATCAACCTAATATTTCCTTAAGCTTGGATCTCGTAGTCTAGGTCCAACTTTAGGGATAACATCTTCTAGCGCCGTTGCCGGGGACGGAGGAGTGAAGATAATCTTCCCCGGGAAAGAATGACAGAGATCAGATCCAGCTCTTGATGGTGAACAAGAGCAGGGCGTTAGTTAGACTACAGATTTATTCACCGGGCGACTCCATGTTCGAAGAATCCAGAGGCAATTTTACAAGATGTGTAAGCGTATGGAAACCATGGTGGCACAGAGATTCGCTCCGTTCAATTTCTCAGATATTCCTGGCTTTCCACATGAAGTACCTACCATGGATGAATGGGGATATTTTCTTCCCCGATTTAGAGAAGAGGAGGAGGACAATCCGGCATATCATGTACTTAAATTTCATCAATACATGGATCAGCTGAATATACATCATGAAGACGTATTGATGAAAATGTTTATGTGTTCATTAGATGGTTCTGCAAGAAAATGGTACAGAACTCTTCCTCCTTCCAGTATTTCCTCTTTGAAAAACTTTCATGATACCTTTAATTCATATTATAAGAGGATATACCCAGATGAGTGCATCCTTGAGGATTGTTGTAGGGGATATGCATTATCTATGCAGAGCCTAGAAGCAGATTTTTCCAGTAGAGAGAATGAAGCCGATGGTTATGATATAAAGAATGAAGAAGATTCATTATCTTCCTCTAATTCTGTTTCACAAGAAGAAAATTTTCAAAATTCTGATATCAAAATTGATGAGAGCATCATAGAACAGAAATCTGTGTCTTTAGAGATTGATCAGAATGCTCCATTGTGTGGTGAAGACATTAACATATTGGTTGAAACTCCAGGAGAAGACATTGAAGTTCTAGATTTAGATCAACATCAGCCGATTCACTTTGAATATATCCAAATCTATGATGAGTATCCAGATGAAATAAAGCAGATCCCTACATTAGCCTCTGTTGATTTGAGGAGTAGCCAACAGATGTATGAAAACTCTGAATCAAATTTTGGTGAGCAACAGCATTGTATAGAAATCAATCATCCTGAATCTGTAGAAGACATTGAGCAGCCATATGTACAATTCAATTTGCAGGTAGCTGAAGGTGGCAGCCATTATGAGGAAGAGGATATACAGAGATATTTTGATCTTCAGCAAAAGGTAATTCCTTATAGTTTCATTGATCCATTTGTAGATTATATGGAATCTTTAATCAGTTCAAATGTCAAATTGTTTTTGACAAAGGGAGGTTGTCATTTCCTTTCTTCTGAAATGAATATTCATATTCCATGGTCCCCTTTATGCATCATTTCCAGATCAGAAAATTTGCCAGTGGGGTCGATTAGATCATCAATAGATTTTTGGATCATATTGGAAAACACAGAGTTTAGGGCAGATATTCTTTCCATTAAAACTTTCAAGGAATGGAGTGATATGAGCATTCATGAAAATTTTTCTTCCATTTTGTCTGCTCATCTAATGTCAAATTCAGAATCTGAAGTCATATTTTTAAAAGAATTTGCTGAGAAAGAGATTGAAGCTTTACAGAATTTGTCAGTGCAAAGCTCTTTTCCGGTGTCTTTCGATATCAAGATTAAGAATAATGATAAGTTTGATTGTCCAAAATTAAGGAAATGGTATGACCCGATAGCTGAATACATCAAGGAATCTATCAATTCGGGGTTTCAGTATACATTTTATGATAAATCTAAACATCAAAATTTCAGACAATTGATGATGGTTGTTCCTGTTTTCAGTTTGCTTATCCACAGATCAAGATTCGCATTAAGTATTCAGATACTTGTATGGATTCACTGGAAGCATGATTTTACCTGATCAAAATAAAGTAGTTTTGATTAGTGTAGAAGCTGTAAATAAATAAGCTTGATGCTTCAAGCAGTTTGTTAAAGTTTGTACAGTCCGATCAGAGTCTTGTGAGAAGATTCTTTCAGTTTGCAGATTCAGTTAGTGGTTTGTAAGTAGCAGAGATGAATAATGAAAGACTCCAGCCCAATGGAAACAAGGCACAGGTCTATCTGTTCTTGGCAGCTCACAGGGAGCATGCCATCCCCAGGCGGAGCCAGATGTTATCTCTAGGATTTTTTCACCTGTTTATTTTTAAATTTTTTATTATCCTTGGTTTTTATTGTTTTAATTTTGCTGTGTTTTGTGTCTTATTATTGATTG
>LPNX010797890.1:0-11426 GCA_001517045.1 Pseudotsuga menziesii
AAAAAATTCTAAGCAAAAATTGTAAAAACTAAGTAAAAACTGACTGAGAAAGGGAGCTAAAAAGTTGCTTTCTTAGGGTCTTTGTTTGCGTCTTAAGGATAGCGATCAAATCGAAGCCGTAACTTGCTAGATATGAAAAAAAAATCAAGTGCTAACTTATAAATCAAGCATTTGGTTTTTACTAGAAAAATGACTTGAAATAAGCAAGATAGTATTCTAGATCTAAACTCAGAAAAGATGAAACATTGAAATTTTTGGTTAGATCTATAAAGTAAAAGGCATTCAAGACTTTTTATGAAGGAGGGTTGTGTGCATCTACGGCTCAACTATTGCAGCATTATCCAGGCATGGGTTTTACATCACTTATTCAGCTCATAAACCACTAGATCGCATCAATACATCAAATCACAACAACATATTTACTCATAAATAGATCGATCACCATGACATTATTCAAAACATAGAAACATCGCATCATTCAGAAATAACAAACATACTGCGACATTGATTCATTTTGATTGCATCATTCAACACAGGAGAAGCAGAAAGGCATAAAACATAGTGTTTCCATCAACATCCATCATGTCATATTACTTCCGCATCATAACGGGTTTCCCGAAAACATCTTCACAATTGCGACAGAAACAGGAATCAATCTTCCCCAGCGGTCAAGAAGATCATACAATTATGCTCCGTATCACAACACTCATCATTCAAGCCATGAACATATGATATAATAAGACATCTCAACATTACATTCCTATTTCTATTTATAGGCTTGCACTTTTTACAACATAGTCCACTTTAACCAACTCCTTAACTAATTCGGACCAAAAACTACAAAACTATGACCAAATACTACAAAATCATGATCAAGCCTTTCTCGCCTTGCACGCCATCCTTGGTCTTATGCATCACCTCGGTGTTGCGCAGCTTACTTCCTCAAACCGCCTGCCAAAAGGCCCCCAACACAATCTTGTGGCTCACCCTCGAGCCACGTCAACTGGAATCAGTATATTCATTTATTTTTATTTTGAAGTCCTCATACTGTTGTTTGACTTCTTCCACTTGAGCCTTTATCTTGTCATTAATCCCCATACAGTCTTCAACATCCTTCTC
The DNA here is from genome assembly GCA_001517045.1 of Pseudotsuga menziesii. Classification (NCBI taxonomy): domain Eukaryota; kingdom Viridiplantae; phylum Streptophyta; class Pinopsida; order Pinales; family Pinaceae; genus Pseudotsuga; species Pseudotsuga menziesii. The sequence goes on from LPNX010797890.1 coordinate 1,120, forward strand.
AAGTGGATGATCGACAATCTTCGCGATCACTTCGCTTCGACTTTCCTGCACTGCTTGAAGTGCGTTTACTGCTTTCAAGGACAGTTGCTCGCCAATATCCTGAAACTCCTCCAACTGAGTTGTGTGACCTTGTTGACGTTCCCGCACCTTGGTGACGCACTGCTGCAAACCCTTTAACTCCATTGCTTTTGTGACTTGTACAACCGGGGGCATCGCTCTGAGTGATGTCCTTAGTGCAACCAACTGTGCTTCCGCTTCCCGCAATTGTGTATTCAGTTGCTCTAATTGCTCGTCCTGGACCACGCTACCCCAAAACTGTGTGGTCGCATCTGTGATCAACTTGGCCTCTTTCTCACTCTCCTCGAGTCGCAACGCTGCATCTTCAATAGCGCCTTTGCGCTCATCAACTTTCTTTGGAGGTGTGCCCGGGTTCACTAGTTCCTCCAAGTCTTCAAGGTCTCTTTTGAAGTCTTCAATGAATTGTTCGAGCTTCTGAGCTTTTGCTTATGCATCCATGTCATCCGCTATCTCTGGGACTTCTTGAGAGGCAGAGGAAACCACCTTCTCCAGCTTCGCTCTATCGTCCCATAGCTGCGCTTTCTCGACAATTAGCCTGTCCTGCACTTTCTTTAGGTTCTCAATCTTCGGCTTCGCTAACCCTTCCCGCTCCTGCGACTTTAAGAGGTGATCGTCGATAATCTGCTCACAGTTGACCAACTCTTGAGTTGCTAACTTTTGCAGTTGCACCAAGGTGTGCATTGATAACTCGTTAACATCCAACGCAATTGTTTCAAATCACTGTAGTGAAGCATCAACATCCTCACTCTGGGTCTCTATTACGCGCGACAAAATCTGCACAATCCTGGTTCGCTTCCCTATTCTTAACTCGCCCGTTCGCTGCAACAAGTTTGCGTCGGGCACCTTCTCTAAAATGGCATTAATTAAAGACGTCAGTTGCAAATTTACCTCTTGAAAGCCTTCGGTCCACTGTTGCCTCAACTGTGACTCACTTGCAGTTGTCGTCGTTGTAATTGCCGCAATGATGTGGTTCACTTGTTCATCCACCATTGGCGCGGTGTCACTGGCCTCTCCTTGTTGTTGTCTGCGCTTCGTCCTTGTTTCCTCGAACCGTCGATCTGTCTCTGACTTCGTCGGAGTCCTTGATGATGCCTCTTCGAACTCTAGGTCGCTTTGTTGTACCGGTGCTTGATCCATCGGAGCATCGAGTGGAGGACCCACCGCAACATCTGACACTTCTTCCAAGCTGACCAGCTCTCTCCACTCTGCAAGCCAATCAACCACCACCGCATCCAACTCCTCGTCAATTAACTTGTACTACGTAGCTAACCACCGTTTCTTCATGTCCCTTCTTGCTTGCACATGAATTGCATGCGGGCCCATCGCAAATATTATGACCCGCCTGTATTTCGTCGTTGCTTCTTCAGATAAGCGCGGAATCTTTGTAGCTGTAACTTGCAGCGCATCCCAATACAGCCAAAATTGTATCGCGCAATCCTTCAACCGTTCATTCTGGCTGAAATACCAAAGGTTTTGATACTTCGCGCCCTTGCAAACTCGGGCGACTGCAACCTCCATGCCTTGATAGTTCGTAGGCTCCATTCATGCGACTAAGGCAATCAAAATCAATAGCCAACTGTAAGTAAATGGTCGCTTCCCTTCTTGTATCAGGACCTGTAACAATTAACAATTCAATCACACACAATAATTTATCCACAACACAAGATGTACCTAGGGGAAAATCCTCATAACAAGGAGGATGAAAAAACCCCAGCAATTCTTTAGAGTATAATAGATAGATTGCAGAGAATGACTTTTACAACATAAGCAAATTGCTCGATAAGAGAGAATACGAAGCTGCAGAGAAGAGAGATCCACTGTAACAACTATCATGAACATGCCATATGCCCGTTGCCTAGCATATTAATAACAAGCCATAATCACTGCCATACAAACCCTAGTGAATGGTTGCATGAGAATTAGCCACATATGCATTACAATTTTGAATTGTTTTTTTTGGAATAATCAATCCATGCATTGAATCTTCATCATGCCTACAATCATGGATATTAACTGATAGTTAACCGGCATTGGGGCGAACTCAATCACTAACTAAATACTGATGACTTAGTTAACAGGCTAACATAAGTGTCACAGTGCAATAACTCTAGTGTCGCACACAATACACTTTCTTAACTAAAGTGTTGTCCTTTGATTAACTTAAGTGCCTTTTGTTAGTCTAACTAAAGTGTAAACACTTTAGTTAACGAGTCCATCTTTCTTTAATCACGTAGTTAACCATTATTAACTGAATCTTGCTCATTAATGAACACTGATCTCTTCTTTACTTAACTAAATCTTGACCATTAATAGTTCAAATGATGCTTTAACTCAAGCATTGGCTTAGGCATTTCATATTCAATTGAATCTTTATAACTTGAGTTCACTTAGTCATCTACATGGGAAATTCAAATTCTTTTGCTCTCATAATCTCTTTATTGCTCATCTCTTTATCTTACTGCNAAGTGAATCTTTATAACTTGAGTTCACTTAGTCATCTACATGGGAAATTCAAATTCTTTTGCTCTCATAATCTCTTTATTGCTCATCTCTTTATCTTACTGCATGGTCTATGTTTAATCATCTATCATATCATATTATACTCAGAAGAATTGTCACCCATACTAATGATCATATATATTACCCCGTACCATATAGTCATATGCTAAAGTAATTCACTCTAGAGGTGATCAGTCTCTAGAGGAGACTTAATAGCTTTATCCATCTCGAATGAGGTGATCAGTCTCTAGAGGAGATTTAATAGCTTTATCCATCTCGAATAACCATGGTTATTAGTACATCACATAGTATAACCACTTTACCAAGTAAAGTATGCCACCTTAATAAATGAGGATATTGGTAGGACTTGATATTACTCACAAGTCTATTGTCTTGATATTACTCACAAGAACAGTCTTGATATTACTCACAAGACGCAGCTTGGTATTACTCACAAGCTCACCTCCATAATTAAAGGTCCATCCCATAGGGTACCGTCTATGGGAATACTTGACTTGATATTACTCACAAGACGCAGCTTGGTATTACTCACAAGCTCACCTCCATAATTAAAGGTCCATCCCATAGGGTACCGTCTATGGGAATACTTGACTTGATATTACTCACAAGTTCGGCTTGATATTACTCACATGTCTACAGTCCTGATATTACTCACAAGACTTTAGTACTAGCATCCCACCTCAATACATGAGGATATAGATATAGGTCTTGATATGACTCACAAGCCTCGACTTGATATAACTCACAAGTCCGGAGAAATACCCTTGATTGTGTACAATCAACAGATTGTTGGAGGTGTGAGTTGGCATTGATGTCAAATGAGTTTGTAGGGTCATCTGGTCAACAGTTAGGCTTGAACTAAGTCCACTTTGCCAGTTTGAAGAAGTATATTAGAACTACAATCTACAGTAGGCAAACGTCAGTAGCCAGTGCCAGTTTAAAAAATGTGTTGAGAAGATTAACAGGAAGACACAGTCAGCTATATTAACTCTCTAATCTGTAGCTATAATAACCTCAATGATAGAGGAGAACCTTTATCCAAGTCTACATTTATGTTATGCAAGCCTAGTCTAAAGCCTGGCACTGATCCCAAGGATGTCAAACTCTAAGTGAACTCACCTGTCAAAGTATGAAAGTGTCTACCTTTCAAATATGGCTCGATGGTTGCAGTTGTTGGATAAGACCGATTACAATTGACATGACAGAGCAAATTATGTTAATTAGATCGAACCTCTCCAAAATTTGAAGGAATCCTAACCCAAGCTTTGAGAAGTCACTCTTAGTCATGTTATTTTTGAATTTGGTGGAAGCCCTAAAATAAAAATAACAGAGTAGATTTGAGGATAAAGAAGGACATTGTTTTATAGACACATCAAAACAATTGTTCAGTGGAAATCTTCTTGGATACCCTTACTTTCAGCACTTCAAGGTTTCTAGTCGACAAAGTATGGAAATCAAGAATAAAAAACGCGAGGGTTACACTGTAAGATTGTGGAGTTTGGAAGGGTTAATGGCCCTAGTGTTACCTACTAAGTTATGCTTAGTTGGTTTTATCAAGAGAGCCGGTAAAGTTGAACAAGCACATTTCTTCATTCTTCAAAGTTCAAAAGTCAGCCAAGCCTCTTCTGGGATTTTTATTTAAGTTTTCTTGTACCACATGTTCATACCCCTTTAGGGGAGTTGTAATACAATGCACTAGCAGGGTAAAGTATGTAAAAGACTCGGTCTCCTAGACTTAGACATCAATCCGACTAGACTAGAGTGTTTTTTCCCTTGATGATTATTTGTTGTTGAACAAACAACTAATAATTTCTGAGTTTTTCACTCACACCTCCAAAGTTGGGGTAGTCGTCTTGGTGGTTAGGCCTAGGGAGGTTATTAGAGTCTATGTGTCAATGTTTATAAGCATGCTAGACATTAATATTTAGTCATATAGACATGTGCTAGGTCCCCTTGGGTTTTATTTTAATTTTTTATGAAAATAATTTTTTCAGTAAACTTAGGCTATTTTTTAATAGCCTAATTGGAAAAATTATAAATGTAATAAAAGTGTGGTTAGGGACCGGATTTTTACATGGGGTTGCTCATTTTCTAACTCGGAGCACCCGTTTAACTCAAATACCCACTTTTCCTAAGTTTTAAGTGATAAATTTATCACTTCAGTCAAAAATCTCCAAAAAAATTTAAAAAAAAACATTTAAAAATTAGAAAAAAATTAAAAAATGAAGAAAAATCCTCGATTCCTAAATCAGTGGAATCTTATCGGAATTGATTGAAATCAATTGCATTGGCTCTCAATAGAGGCGGCGAGTTCATTCCTTGACAACGGCGTCACTTTTGGGTTGGTGAGGGAGTTGGCAAGCTCACGCCAGCTTAGAGGTTGTGCCCCCTTTCTCTCACCCTCACGTGTGAGTGATGTAGCAGAGGATGACTGGGTTGGTGTAGTTTGGGGAGATGGGTGGCATCTACCTCTCTAGTTCCACTCCCCTTCAACTCCAATCAACTCAGATCAACTCCCAGATCATCGCTCTTAAACTCGACTCTCTCTGCCAATGTAGGTTGCGCCCCCTCTGGACCTCTCCGGCTATAAATAAAGCACAACCCTCTCATTCCGAACTAGTTAGAGTTGGATGAAGAGTTGGTTTGCTATTGTATTACTATGATATTCTTTCTTTTGCTTGAGACTAAAGAGGCTTTGGATGCTATACCGTGTCGTGCCATTGTGTGTGGAGTACCAGCGTCATCTTGCAAATGCGGTGACCTTTTCTTCTTCTTAATTCTTGTTTCCTCTATGTACTAGCTTTAAAAGATTCAGTTGAATCAATATGAGTAGAGATTGACAAGCAAGATTACTTGTTTATTTTTATTCATATCATATATGTTCAAAGATCCAAATTATACATGTTTAAATAAGTTTATTTGAATGTTGTTTTCATCTTTTTCATATATATACCCAGATCTCGAAAGGTATTTTGCATGATATGTGATCTAGTTTCAAGTTGCCAAGAACGAAAAAGGTATGGATCTAGGTTGACTCCATTCCATTTCAAATACAAATTCAAGACATTGTCCCTAGACACTCCACAAAAACGCTTACCTTGGTTGATTCATTCCAGCAACAAACTGGGCTCTACTACTTTCTCTTTTTTCAAATTAAATTATCCTTGGATTCTTTGCTTGTTTATGAGTATCTATATGATTCCAAGTTGAAATTATTTATTAGATCTCATTCACAGGTGTTTAAAAAGCTATATCTCGTAAGTCGTCACAGTTTCATACGCAAACATTTTAAAGTAAATCTTAGTCTTGTTAAAAAGAGTCTTGTTTAAAGCATTTTAAACTAAATTTTGCATCCAAGTGCACAATCATATTGGCTGCCCAAAATGCAAGCCAAGATCCCAAGGAAACCTTGCTTTCCTTGGTTATTTTGCTTTTTTTTATTTTAACATAGAATTTTGTCAATTTTTATTGTGTTGTCCAAAGACACTTCCAAAGTGTTTTGGAGCACATTTCACTAATAATTACTTGTTGATTTTTAGCAGGTCCATTAAAAAAGAGAAGGAAATGCTACCTGAAAACTGACATGTGCACCATCTAGATCTCCACAGGAGTTTCCCCTCCTTCCACAACTTTTTTCTACATATTTGTAAGCCCTTGGGTTCAATTTCTATGAGAACCAAGTGGAATTTCCTAAGAGGAATTGTATCAAATCATAATAAAAGTATTTGAGTAGGCTCTCCAAAGCCCACTCCCCATCCCCTAATTTGCGTCGATGCCAAATTTCATGATTTTCTTTTTTTTAGTTTAATTTATTTTTGCAGATTAGTATAATTTGAACAATATTCTTCCAATATATATTTACATGATTCAAAGTAATACAAATACTAACCCCATGAATTCTCGAGTTACCCAAAAGGGGAAAGAGATGTGTGGTAGGACTAATTAGAATATTTTTTGCCTATTTACTTTTTGTGTTGTTCTTACTTTTCATACAATTTACACTGCTTGCTTTGTCGATTAGGGTTTATAACCTGAAAGAGACTCTTGGAGATTTAATAAATAAGCAAACACACCACTTTAAAATCTTTAAAATTTTACTAAGGCTCTGTTGCGTATGCTCTGCACCACTGCAGTTTGACCGACCAGTTGGATGCATCAAAGCAACGCGAGTGACTAGTTAAGATAGTCTCACTTTCAAATTAACCTCCCAAGGCGAAAATCCAACGCCTCGAATTAATCCATTGCGGGGAAAGTTCACAGAAGAAGCGGGAACCACTGGATAGTGGCCTCGGGATACCGTCAGGCTACACCCTCGTTGGTGTAGTGTTGGACACGTCCCAGAGACTCCGATCCAGCACACATATTCTTCGCGTGGAACCGCATCAAATAAGGGTTTTGAACACACTCCTTGGACCGTCACGTATATTTGGGGTCCCCTTCCCCCTAATTTATGTTGAAATATTAACAAGCAAAGACGCAAATGAGTAATTTTGCATGAAAGTGAGATTACGGTTTTGGAACCCTAAATAGGTTTTTGGTAACCTAATTTCTCAGTGACTTGTAAAAGGAAGTCTAAGTGTTTAGTTTACCACGCTTTTGGGCAGAGAGCAAGAGAGCTCACCTTCACAGGATTATGGATCAGGGCTACAAGAATCAAGGGAAGGGCGCATACTGCTGGAATAGTTGGGGACGCATTCCTGAGGAAGCAGAGAGGACAGATCTTCAGACATTGAAGAGTCCTTTCTTCTGTACAGTGTCAAAAGTAATTTACTGAGCATCTTCAGTGACTGAAGAGCAACAGCAACAGCAAAGTAAGCAGCAACACGTCACACGTGTGGGATGTGAGGGACTTGTTGCACACGTGTGGGAGGCTGAGAGAGCCCAGAGAGTTGAGGGTCTTCATCAGTGACTAAGGAGAGGTCTTCAGTGATCAGTAAGAGTCATACTGGTAGCAGATCAGTTGAGACATGCCTCAAAGTAGTGAGGGTGCAGTTGTACAGCTGGGGGTCGTTTTCAATGAATGAGGACGTTGTACATCTTCTGGAGCAGAGCAAATCAGAGCAAAGAGTTGAGAGAGCATTCTTCTGAGAGTTAGACAGAGTGTACAGCTTCTAATGATTGGCAGAGTCAGATATGAGAGATCCAACCTAAGGGTGTATTGTTGAGGGCGCATTCTCCAAGAGCAATAGCTGCAATCGTTGCAGATCTAGGGCTTTGGCCCTTCAGGTTCACAAGTTGCTTCTCTAAATCTTATTGTACCTCTTCTATATTTTATTTGCTCTAGGCTCGAGAAAGTAGAAAGCCCCACTGTAGCTATGAAATATTTTGAGAACCCCAACCCAGTTTCAAGCTTGTTTGCTTCTCTGCATAGTTTAATGCCCAAACCCTTGTCTGCACAAATTTTTAACAAAAATTGACTAAACTGAAACACATGGAATTCTTTTTCGAAATTTAACAATTCAGAAATTTTCTTTTCAAGATAAAAATTTCAAACTCAAAAATTTAAATCAGCCAAACACACATGAAAATAACACTGTTATTTTTTACCAATGGTCCAAGATAAAAGCCCCAAGGGAAAATCTGTTTCTGAGAGAGAGATTTATTATTTCTTCAAGTAAATACAAAAAACAAACAACAATACTTATCAAATTTTCTTCTCAAAAATATGAACCCTTTACTGTTGTTTTCTCCTCGAATTTCGTGCCAAACTTCACCTCGAAATTCGTATCAAAATCTGCCTATACGGACATAATCAATTATGTACCTTTACTCGAAATCTGTGCCCAATCCGTATTGTATGGATATCCTCGAAATCTGTGCATATCGTACTGCATGGTATGTCAGTCCGTACACCTCCAAAACTGTGCAGTCGTACTGCTATACGGATTTCAAAAATTTGTGCAGCCCGTACACTATACGGAATCTCGGTTTTTGTGCAGTCCTACACTGTACGGATTCTCGATTTTTGTGCAGTGAAACTGCCTCGAAATCTATGCCAAAACCTGCCTGTACAGTCCTCAAATTTTGTGCCACTTCTGTTGTACGGTCCTCTCAAAATTTGTGCTAGAATTCTCCTCGATTTCTGTGCCCAAATTTGTCTTCAAAATTTCTCTCCTGCTGGTAATGAAATCTCTTCAAAAACCCTCTCTGCTCTTCTTCTTCCTCTCCGAAAATTCTCTTCCTGAAGTGAATAATGAGATAAGTTTGCCTTGCGTTAGTCCCTTTTTGTTCATGGCAACTTCCTTTTCAATCTAATGGTCAAGAAAAGATTAGATGAAGGGTTCACAGTAAATGCTCCATTAATTAATTAATAAATGGCATTTAGTGCACCTCGTGTCATTTAATAAAGTGAGAGCAACCCCTTTTAAATAATCACACACTCAACTTTAAATTTAATATGAACTTAGGATAAACCATGACTTTAGCCTTTCTAATGAAGTCGCTTTAACAACATAAAGTACATCACACTTCATTAAATACAAGTGACTAGGGGTCATCAATTAAAGTGTCCTTGTCCACCCCAAGGCAAAGCTAGGTGGACAAACACTTCCTAGGTAACTTTTCAACACTCCCTCTTACCGAGGAAGGTGTTTTTCACCACTCGCAACTTATCTCTGAAGTAGACATGCTTTCCTCTACCCAAAACCTTCGTGAGAATGTCAGCCACCTGCTCATCTATAGAAACATACTGCAACTGTACAGCCCCTCTCTAAACATCGTCTTTGATAAAGTGATATCTAATCTCTATATACTTCGACCTGTCATGAAATACTGGATTCTCAAAGAGGTTGATGCAACTCTGATTATCACAATGTATAATAGTAGTACTCAGATCTTGACCAAACAAGTCTACCATCAGCTTGCGAAGCCACAAAGCCTCACAACTAGCCTGACCGGTTGCCATATACTTAGCCTCAGCGGAACTCAATGCCACGGACTTTTGCTTCTCGTTGAACCACGACACAACTACCAAGCCCAAGTTGAAGCAACAAACAGAAGTGCTCTTTCGGTCCGAAACACTACCTGTCTAGCTTCATCCAATTAGTGATCATGGGTGTAGACATGGGCCTGCAATCGTCCATCTGAAAGATCTTCAGAACATCTGCAGCATATTTTCCTTGCCCCAGGAAAACATGTCCATCCTCCTGCCAAATCTCCATCCTTAAAGAATAGTGCATCAACCCAAGGTCAGTCATCTCGAACTCTGAAGCAACATCCTTCTTGCAAGCATCAATCAGGTGCTCTCCCCTAGTAATGAACAAGCCATCAACATATAGCAGAAGAATGAGCGAAACACCACCAACCACAATGTAGTAAAGGTTGGGATCCGCCTCACTCTTCCAAAACCCAATCGAAAGCAAGTAGGAATCGATCCTAGAGTACCAAGCCCGAGGGGCTTGCTTCAGACCATACAAAGCCTTTTTGAGCCTACATACATGAGAATCTCTCTCATAAACCTCAAATCCCTGTGGTTGTTCTAGATACACCTCCTACTATAGAAGACCGTTGAGAAAAGCGGTCTTCACATCCATCTGATGGATCTTCCAACCCATCTCTGCCACGACAGAGATCACTGCTCTGATCAAAGAAAATCTGGCCACTGACGCAAAGGTATCATCATAGTCAACTCCTTCTACCTGTGAGAACCCACGCACAACAAAACGAGCTTTGTACTTCTCGATGCTGCCATCTGGAGCATGCTTGATCTT
>LPNX010797891.1:2656-14331 GCA_001517045.1 Pseudotsuga menziesii
GATTTAAACGCTAAGTAGTTGATGCTGTAAATGAATGACCCTACTTTCCTGTTCAACTGAACTCATCCCATAATCTACTTAATATAGTTTACCTTCTTAAGAATGCAATCACAAGTACCTTCTTACGATCTTTAATCTAGAATTAAAATATTCAGGAAATAACATCTAGATTATTTTTACAGAAAGTTAAATCCTTAATTACCAAACCATATGAAGATCCATCTCAACTATCTTAATTCAACTTATTCTAGAAATTCAATGTATAGGAATTAAATTCTGCAATTATAAATGTTAAGAAACAAACTACAAAGATCTAAAGAAAACAACAATTGAAAGAACTAGGGATCAATAGGTTTGTCACAGCTATCACATAGTTGCATAAAAGAAAGTTAACCTATACAGTCGATTGGCACACCACATCGCTGCAATTTACAGACGATGCAATTACTGATTATTGAAATGACTCACAACAAATCGATGACTATTGGAGCTTACTGTAAATAAAGGAAATTATCACAAAATCCAAACACACAATAGAATAAATAAAATACCTAATTAACTCAGCAATCCTTGTGGGAAGGCGGGCCCATCCTTCACACAGAGATGCTAGAAGTAACACACGTTAGAACGCCGAGATCTGAAGAATCAAACTCCTTGTATTAAAAATGGCGGATGAGCACACAACCTCAGGCACAGATGATACAATAATTTGATTAATTGTTCAACCCTTGGCTTGGAATAGTTCCCAGTATTTATACAATTACAATCATAACATCTTCCCACTATTATCGGGTAGCCATGAATATCTCTGATCTTCAGGCTGCCCTAATTACGATAAGCTATTACAGTCATGGCAAGATGAAAGCATAAAATATAGGAAGGATGTTACTCAAGCCAGAAATAATAATCATGATCAATTGAGAAGATACTCCATGGATTGCAGCTATTTTTGAGCAGCAACGCACTATTGCCTCTGAATCTGTTATAGCCTGTTGCAACTACCTTTGTACAGCTTGTGTGGAATAGTATCCTTGGACCACGTTCTTTGGGAAACGATGGAATGGATGGAAATCATCTTAGAAATGAATGTTCATCCCTCTCTTGACATGTTCGGCCTGCTACACCTGTATCCTTTACATCTCGAATTATCTTTGTAAAACCACCATATGTTAGTATAATTTAAGATGTAAAGCCCTGATTACAAGAATCCTAAGCATCAATAAAATAAGACAATGATTAACCATACTTATATGAATTTAGGGACTGAGTGAAGGAAAAGAATCTGTTTAGTGTACATAATAGAGTAGGATGAGGCAAAAAGAGGTAGGTAAAGGTGGTCAAAAAGGGGTCATTTTGGGCCCAACAGAGGGTCCATAGTATCGACTAGTTGAATCATCTACAACTGAGTGTAGATCTCATCTGCATGTGAATGTGGGACCAGTCATCCATAAGGACTCATCATAGACCATCCTCAATCTATTAGATCTAGGACCACTCGAAGCGAGTGTTATACTATGACATCTACATGTACATGTAGGCATACTCTCCATACAAGAGTATCATCTGCAACTACATATCTCAACCACACCTAGATAAAGTCTCTCATCATAGGAAATCCTCAGTATGAAAACTAGAACCACTTCATGCGAGTGTTATACTATGGCATCTGAAAGGACTCATCATGGAGCATCCTTTGCACTAAAGCTAGTACAAATCCCATGCAAGTGTTATTCTATGGCATCTACATATAAATGTAGGTACACTCTCCATGCGAGAGTAATGTCTGCAAGGAAGATCTCGACCGCACCTAAATGTAGGCCATGTCATCCGTAAGGACTCATTGTAGAGCATTGTCAACTTCAAATCTAGGACCAATCCTGAGTGAGTGTTATTCTACGGTATCCACAAATTAGTGTGGCTACTCTCCATGCAAAAGTAACGTCTACAGGTCCATCCTTAACTAGTAAGGACCACTCTTAGGAACATATTGTTATTTCCTGCAAGACCATCCTCAAGAAAGGATACTATAGTCCATAAGTGAATGTAGCATGCAAGAGTAACGTCTACAGGTCCATCCTTAACTAGTAAGGACCACTCTTAGGAACATATTGTTATTTCCTGCAAGACCATCCTCAAGAAAGGATACTATAGTCCATAAGTGAATGTAGGACCTTTTCAGCATCTTCAGGCGTACTTGGACTCTTTCATATTGGAGCTTCACTGTTATCCCATCAACAATGATGGTCTTATCATCACTCCCCCTTTTTAGGGAGGATCCATATCATCAACCCGCTCCCCCTTTGTCCGAGGAGGGTTCATATCTTTGACCCATTCTTCCTTTTTGAGGAGAGGTCATATCTTTTACTTGTTCCTCCTTTTTGAAGAGATTCCATATCTTCATCATTTTTAGTATCATCATTGTTCCTCCTTGTGAGGAAAGTATTTTTTTACTACACCAAGCTTTTTGCGGAAATATTCAAACTCTACTTACGATAGAGGCTTGGTTAGCACATCAGCAACTTTTTCATTGGTACTCATGTACTGGAGCTTTATAGCTCCCTTTTGTACCATATACCTTATATAAAAGTATCGAATTTCTATGTGCTTTGATTTATCATGGAACAGAGGATTCTCTATCATCTTTATACAACTCTAGTTGTCACAAAGAGTCATTTTGGTATCCAAATCCATGTCAAATAGACTTGATATCAATTTTTGAAGCCATATCGCTTCACAAATAGTGAAGCAAGATGCTATGTACTCTACTTTAGTTGTACTGAGAGAAACATTGGATTGTTTCTTACTTAACCATGAGATCATGTCGGATCCCAGAAAATATTATCCACCTGAGGTGCTCTTTCTGTCTTTGGCACTTCCTTCCCAATCTAAATATATATATCCATACAATATGTATTCATGATCTCTAACATAGTATAGTCTAAAATCTATCGTACCTTTTAGGTGCCTCATCACATGCCNTGTCTTCGGCACTTCCTTCCCAATCTAAATATATATATCCATACAATATGTATTCATGATCTCTAACATAGTATAGTCTAAAATCTATCGTACCTTTTAGGTGCCTCATCACATGCCTTGCAGCTATCAGGTGAACCCGTCTAGGTTTAACTAGATGCAAACTGAAGGTATTCACAACAAAGAATATATATGGTATTTTATTTGTGAGATACATCAATGACCCAATAATATATGTGTACTGAGTCATTCCCACTAACTATGATGATTAATCAGATAACAAATTCAGGTTCATGTCCATGGGTGTGGCCATGGATTTACAATCCAACATATCAAATATTTTCAAGATTTCTATTGCATACTTTCCCTGGTTCAGAAATATTCCTTCTGGACTCTGCCACACTTCCATCCCAAGGAAATAATGCATCAATCCAAGATATTTAATATCAAATTCTTTGTCTAGCTTCTTCTTTCTTTCTGTGATCTGTTTCCCATTTCCAATCAGAAATATATCATCTACATACAATAATAGTATGAAAGGTCCATCATCCATAATCTTCATGTAAAGGTTAGGATCAACTTTACCTTTTGTAAATACCAAGCTTGTCAAGAAGCTATATATTCTACCATACGAATATCTAGGAGGTTACTTCTTTGCATACAAATCATTTTCAACTTACATACATGAGTCACTCTGTCTTTGAATTCAAATCCTTGTGGTTGTTTGGTGTAAACCTCTTCCTCAATNAGAAGCTGTATATTCTACCATACGAATCTCTAGGAGGTTACTTCTTTGCATACAAATCATTTTCAACTTACATACATGAGTCACTCTGTCTTTGAATTCAAATCCTTGTGGTTGTTTGGTGTAAACCTCTTCCTCAATCATACCATTAAGGAAGGAAGTATTTACATCCATCTGGTGTAGATCATGGAAGAAAGTGCCATGATGGTTCTGATGGAAGTGTACCTTGCTACTCGAGCAAATATATCTTCTTAATCAATCCCCTCTTTCTGAGATAATCCTCTAGCCACAAATATTTCCTTGTNATAAAGTGCCATGATGGTTCTGATGGAAGTGTACCTTGCTACTCGAGCAAATATATCTTCTTAATCAATCCCCTCTTTCTGAGATAATCCTCTAGCCACAAATATTTCCTTGTGCTTTCCAATACTTCCAATCAGCGGCATGTTTTATCTTGTAGATCCATTTCAAAGATACCACACTCTTGTTTTCTGGTTTGGGTACTATGTCCCAAACACATTCTCCATTATTGACTGGTATTCTTCCATCATTGCTTACACCCACCATGGGGGCTTCACTTGTTTACCAATATCCTATCACGTTAGTTCATATTGTGGTTTTTAAAATTATCAAAAATTGAACCAATATATTGCAGGTATTGGGGGGATGAGGGGTTTAAGGTGTGGGTGGGTAGGGTGGTTTATAAGGATTGAGGTATAAAAAGGGGTGGGGAGGAGGGTTTAAGTATTGGGAGGGGGTGTCAACAAAAAGAGTTTCAGTTAATATCTCTCGAAATTAAGGGTATTCTTTAATATCCTAGGATCGCATGTGCTATGTGAGAGGTTCACTAAGTGAAGTCCCCGTGTTACCCACTCTTTCTTTTGTGCAGCTTCCTTGTAGCTGGTGGGTTCTTGATCTACAAAGTCACACATCAAAACTACATAACTGGAGTATGGCTTTGATATTTTTCTTGTTATTGTGAAGCCTTTTGAAGCTCCATATCTCTCTGCTTCTTATATGATTTCTCTTACCCAAGCATGTTTTCTCTTTCAAAATATGTCCATAGTAGGGGGTTCCTGAGGTTATATCATATCATGATCTTCAGATGCTACTATTTTAGGAGAGGGTTCAACTTCTACCTTTTTGGGAGTTACATCTTCTTCATGTACTTCTTCAAGCTGATACCTCATGTATTTCTTAAGAGCTATCTCTTCATCAAATATTACATCCATACTAATCTTGAGATGATGGAATTCTGAAATGTATATCCTGAAGGATTTAGAGACTTCATAGTATCCAACAAATATTCCCTTATTTCTAGAAGGATCCAACTTGGTTCTCTTCTCTTTCAGAATATGTACATATACTGGACATCCAAATATCTTGAGATGGCTCACTTCATATTTCTTTCCTGTATACATTTCTTCAGTAGTCTTGATTCCAAGATCACTATGATATAATATATTATGCACATACACATTTTTTCTTACTGCTTCATCCCACAGGTACATGGGGAGGTCTTGGTCATGAATCATTTTTTACACTACTTCCATAATGGTTCTATTATTTATTTTTGAAGAACCATTCTATTGAGGATTGTAGGGAGTGGGTAGTTCCCTCTTGATTCTTGCCTCCTTGAAGAATTATTCCAATTATTTTGAAGTATATTCTCCACCATTATCTGATCTCAATGTCTTGATTCTTCTTTTTGAATGGTTCTTTATCAAGGATTTGAATTCCTTGAATTTACCGAACACTTCACTCTTGTTTTTCAAGAAGTATATCCATGTATTTCTTGAATAGACATCAATAAATGTGACATAATATTCATATCCAATTAAAGATGTGGAGGGCATAGGACCACATACATCAGAATGAATTAATTCCAATGTACCTTTAGTATTTGTTTCACTTTTCAGAAATGGATTCTTGATGTTCTTTCCTCTTTCACATCCTTTCCAAGTACCCTCATGATCAATATTCAGATCTGGTAACCCTGTTACCACCTTTCTCACATAGGGCAGTGCTTTGTAGTTGATGTGAGAAAGCCTCCTATGCCATAGATCACTTGAGCTGGTGGTCTCATAGATGAGGGTTGTCTCTTTATGTCCTTTGATTTTTTACAGTCCTCCTTCTTCATCAATGACCACAACATTTTCAAGTGTATTTCCTTTGGAATACATAAGTACTTGTCCATATATGAAATAAACTCTATATCGTTTCTTATCTAGTGCTGAGATGGAAAGTAGGTTCTTTTTCAAACCTGGTACATATAGTAATTCATCTTCATGGAAGTTCCAGAGTCAATCTTGTAGCTTGATTCATCAATACCTTTGATGGGATATTGATAGTCATATCCTAATGATACTTTCTAAGGAGAACTCTTTTCTTCAAGTCTTGACAGATTTTTCTTCTTCCCTGTCATGTGCTTTGAAGCACTATTATTCTTTGACATCTTCTTCTTTTGTTAGTCTCTTTTGAGGTCTTTCATCTTCTTCCTCATCTTCAGATAGATGAGCATGATGTATTTTGTTGTTGTTGTTCTTTTATGATGATGGACACTCTCTGGCAAGGTGTCATATCTTATTATAGTTATAGCATTGATACTTTGAGTAACATTTGTTTATTCTTTTCTTTGGAAACTTCTTCTTTGAAGGTTTATGACTATGCAGCTTCTTGAATTTTGATTGTTTTCTTCCTTTAGTATGGATGGCTAGAGCTTGATCATCTTATCTGAGTATAGCTTCTCTGTTAGCTACTCTAGATTCTTCTTGAATGCAATATTCCCATACAATGTCAAACTTCATACTTTATTTTCTAGCACAAAGAATATGTATGAATGAATCCCAAGGTCTAATGAGACCATTGAGAGAAGTCATAACTAGTTCATCCTCATTAAGGGTGTCTCCAATAGCACTTAGTTGTTCCTTCAACAAGGAGACCCTTGTGAAGTAATCTTGAATTGATTCTCCTTTACTCATCTTGGTGCCCTTCAGTTGAGCTCTCAAATTAATATTTAAGTTGATGTTCCTCCCCTCATACATTTAGGAAAGTGCATAATACATTTTCTTTGATGTCTTCTTAGATGACACTTGGGGGATCAAGTGATCTTTGATACAATCGACAATGATCCTCATTTCCTTGATTAGGTCTTACTCATGCTTATCCTTAGCTTCAACTTTTGTTGGTTCTGAAACTTCATCCTTGATGTACTTCTCAAGTCCATTATCTTTAAGAATGAGACCAATCCTATACTTCCATGCTAGGAAGTTTTCTATGCCTTCCAGTTTGTCCTCAAGCTTAATGTGTGGGGCCATCCTATCCAAGAGGTCACTAAAAATTGAAATTTCTCAAAATGAAAAAGATGAACTTACTAGGAGATGCGCTTGACTGAGGCAAGTTGGTTGGTCCACTTGGGTTTTGGAGATCCCAAGTCTTCACCTTCAAATCTTACTTGTGAGGTTTCGATTTTTGTAGAATTTATGGTTCTGGTTTTCTGTAGATTTCTGGTTCTGGGCCAAACTAGGGTTTGGCTTTCCCAGTGATTCAACCACCCAAAAAATTCGATCTTGGGCTCAATAGATGTGCTCTAGGGAGGCCCAAATTTCTATGCAAGCAGATCTTCAAAATTCCAAACTTTACAAAAACCCTAATTTATTCTAGAGGGAGAGGAGAGGGAGTTTCACCTTGTGAAATTTCTTTTATTCAGGATAGATCTGATACCATGTTAATATTTCATATGCTAAGCTAGATATAATTAGTGTTTAATCCAAATTCACAATAGTAGCATATGCAAAATCACTGAAAGAAACACAATCACAAGATAGACACATTATTTATTCTAGGAAACCCTCAAGGGGAAGAAAACACAGCAAAACTTCCTCTGTATAAGATGTATAAGATAAAACCCCAAAACAAGTATTCACCTCCTTTCTAATATGTCTCTCTCTCTCTCTCCTATATGCTACTCAAGTGAGTGACTGTGTTATAATGAGGAACAAAGCTCCTCCATTTATACACTTCAAGTCACTTGAATTTTACCCTAACAAGTCGGCCCCACTAAACTGACTGGGTTGACTTCACATAGGAAGACTCAAAACAATATTATATATTATTCATTGGGGTACTATTAACCTGGATTTCAATGGAGGATTTACCCCATGACTCTATGATGACCAATTACAGTAATAAAATCTCAACGGAGGAATAATAACATCTCCCTTAGGATACATTAGTAAAATATATTTAGAATATCCTTTGAAGTTACAATATTTCAACAAGTAATGTACAAGTAATACAAGACTAGGAAAATGAGAAGCTAGTACAGGGATTTATTTGTTAGCCTCATGGATACATGTTTCTAGAGCAACCAGAAACACTATGGGTTTGGGTGCATGTCATCCCCCCACTAAAATTTAGTACATAATCATCCCAAAGATCTTGATTAGGGAAGCCATATGCCAAACTTGAATACCCCTAAAAGCTACCACTGGAACACCTAGCATAGATTCCGAGGGTGAAANTAAACTTTAGTACATAATCATCCCAAAGATCTTGATTAGGGAAGCCATATGCCAAACTTGAATACCCCTAAAAGCTACCACTGGAACACCTAGCATAGATTCCGAGGGTGAAAGAAAAACGACAACTTTGGTCCTTTTTCATGAAAATTGCTAAGAGCGATAGGGTTGGTTGGGTTGAATGATGCAATTCCAAGAATAGTCTTTTACTACTTTTCCCACCACACCTAATGAGGTAAGGAACCCTTATCTAGTGCTTAATATAGCTCTTTTACCACTATTTGGCCTAACATAGTGCTATACTAAAGAAAAGAAGACAACTTCCTGGGAGGACTAGACTACAACTGTCACATACCCCAATTTTGTAAAATAATGTTATTTGTTTTAATTTGATTCCTAAGACATTATGTTAAATTTAATGCTAAGTAGGAATTGATGACTCAGCAGAGTCAAAATACGTGGAATGTAATTCTGAATATTTTATTTTTAATAAATAAAAAGTGGAGACAACAGCTTGGGAGAGCTGTTAATAAGAGTGTTACTGGTCAAACTGGTGGAAGGAACTAGGTGGAGAGCAAAAGACAAGTGGCAGCATCCTCAAAGACTTCCTATGTTGCAGGTGGAAAATTCCCTACATCTGGGGTCATGATCCCCCAAGAAAGTGGGATCAGAGCAGGTGTCTCAATTAATGACAACTAACCCAAAAAATACCTAGGCAATCTTTTAAAAGTACCCAACGTAGAGAGCTGAGGCTGCTCAGATATTTTCCAGGAGAAGAATCATTCAGGAGGAATGCACTTCAAGGAATTCATTGGGAAAAAGGGAAAACTGTAAGGAAGGTGTTTTGAGAGATAATCTGCAGTAACTTGATCTGATACAGCTTTCCAGCTGAGAGATTTGACTGAAGAGTTCAGGACTGGTATTGAGTCTCAGGACTAGTACTTGATTATTGCTGCACCTAGTTCGAACCAGGGAGACCAGAGAAAGCTCGGGGGTCCTGAGGATTCGTTGTTTGAGCACTCTCCATGGGTTGGTAGGGAGGAATGACCTCCCATTGTTGTTGTCGTCCAAGCTCTAAGAACAGGTTTTACTATTTTTTTAGTTTCTGCTCTATTATCNTCGTTGTTTGAGCGCTCTCCATGGGTTGGTAGGGAGGAATGACCTCCCATTGTTGTTGTCGTCCAAGCTCTAAGAACAGGTTTTACTATTTTTTTAGTTTCTGCTCTATTATCTGTGTATGATTGAATGATGCATTTGTAGTTTATAGTGTAAAAACTCACAGAATAGAATATCTTAGTTTGTTTAGTAATGAAAATTATGCTTAATGAGAAAAAAACCCTACCTGTGTTTTTCCCCATCTGGAGTAATCCAGATCGTACTCCAGCACAGGTGGTGAAATTATATAAAGAAAGTATGATGCAAATATAGAATAAGAAGTTAGCTTGAATAATAGAATGTTTAATTTTAATGGTTAGAATGTTTACTTTTAATGGTTATCAGAAGAAATATCATATGTACACAGAGTAATGTTAAATCTGGACTGAGAATGTTAGATTATTAGAAATGGAAAACGAAGCTATATTTTTATTTATTGACAGTAGTAGGTGTTGGTAGGTAAAATAGTTCTTGATACAGTACTCACTTTCAGTAATCTTATTATTTATTTTTAAACCAAAGAAAAGAATATACTGATTAAACTAGAGCAGGGTTAGACTAAATATAATTGTTTTTCAACTCTACAGTTATTTCTTTCCAGTTTAGGATAATTAACTACTGTTTGTATAGCAACCAAACTGAGAGTAAGAATAGCTAAACTTTGATTTACTTCCACAGATAAACTAGATAGTTTCAGAATTTACTTATGGCTGTTAATGTAACTAATTCATTTATTTCTTTATTTAACTAAGCTTGAACAAGTTCTACAGATACTTCTTGTTCCTTTTAATTTAAAAACAACACTACAACACTTTTATTATAGGAAATAATATAGACAGTTGTTATTTTTTTTTATGTTATAATATTAATATTATAATATAAATAGGGTAACTTAGAATACTATCTTATTATACACCTTTTATGTACTAAGTATAAAGGTAATATATAATTATAGTAACAGTATTAATATATAAACAAATTAATGTTCTTATCCCATTATAGTAAACATTAATTAAAAATAAATTATGTACTCAAAAGATGTAATTGACAGTTACATAAGCACATCACTAAAAACATGAAGCTCTTATATTGCGAAGGTTAAAATTATATAACAACATTTATAGAATTTATTATAATAAAGTAAACTAATATAAAAACAATGTATAGAAACCCTAGCAGGTAAAAATTAAATAATATTACAGGATAAAACTCTTTTGCAATAGCACGCAGGAAATAAACCGACAGAGTAATAATATGCTCGATTCACCGAGCTTAACCCACCATTTTCTTTACAACATAAACAATAACCCAACAAATTACTGAAGTACATTATAAATAAAAGATATTTTAAAGGAACTATAAATATTCTTATTATATCTTCGAGTTAGGGTAAAACCCTACTAGTATCAAAATAAACAACAGAGGTATAAATAAAGAGTTAAGCTCTTTTAATGCCTCACGGATTTCATCAAAACTAACAGTGTAAGGCTTTAACAGCCCTTCTTTCTATTTATACATATTTACACAGTAACTGAGCAAAATCAAATTTACAGTCTCGGCATAAGCCGGAAACCCCGCGTAAAGCAAGGGTTTTAACTTCAATGAAAACAGTGAACCAAGTAACCAGGTAAATCAAAACCACAAGGGTTTGCAAGCCACGATGACCAACCCGCAAATGTCCCATAAGGGACCAAACAAGGACGAATGACCATGTATGTCCAAGGCTTACCCGTAAACCAGCAAGTCGCAACAGCCTCGCACCAACCATGCATAGGGACAGGTTGACACCTGTGAACAGAGAAGAACGATAATGTTATTATGATGTATAAAAAATAAACAAATGTGTAAATAAAACAATATGCAAAGATAATAAAAGGGTTAACGATGTTTCTTACCTCAATTTTTAACTGAAACATGACCACCCACGAGCAGCAGAACGACTACCAATGCGAGGGGAAGTAAACCTTTCATCTGCAGCAAGAAAGGAGTTTACTAGCAGAGTAAGCAACCAACGGCGACAGGGGGTCTAAGCAACTAGCCAAGCAAGTGTAAACACTTGGGATGCAACCGTTCTTCAACAAATTACATATGCTACAAATCCTATGCCCCCAGCAACTCAGGAAAGCAAGACCACGACTCTCACTATCAAGCCAAAGATGATGGAGTATTTTTACAGTCGAAGGTTCTTGTTTGAGTGAGCCGCGATGGTGAAACCTTGGAGGAAGTATCACTAACCATTAACCAAGCAACAAACAGTTTCATGACAACACCTCTCTATC
>LPNX010797945.1:6106-18606 GCA_001517045.1 Pseudotsuga menziesii
TTTTTTTTTTAAACAGTTATAGCCGTGGATACAGCGGCGGAAATTTTTTTTAAAATTTCATAGCCGTGGATATAGCGACGGCCCGGCGTGGATATAGCGACGACTCGGCGTGGATACAGCGACGGCCCGGCATGGATACAGCGACGGCTCGGCGTGGATACAGCGACGGCCAGGCGTGGATATAGAGACGGCTTAGTCATCTAACAAAATATAGAACATTGTCGCTCTTGCGACGCAAATTAGGGGTCGTCTCTATTGCGACGAAATTGTTTCCACGGGAAAAAAAACACTTAGACGTGGCAATATCCATGCTTTTTCGTGGATATTGCCACGTTTTGCCATGGAAAAATTGATCACTTGTACTAGTGTCACTATTTCCATATGCATATTCACAAGGATCCTTGTGAATCCATACCAAAATCCACAAATAAACACCTTATAATTTTGATGAAACTTCTCGAAGTTGCTCTTCCAAGAACATCAATAAACACCTTATAGTTTTGATGAAACTTCCCAATCCAAGTGTCAAAATAAGGTATATAAGCTTCCCATGCTTTTAACAAATATTTCGTCTTGAATGAAGGGTACTTTTTGGTTAAGGTCAAGACAACAAAGTTCAACAATAGACTCTATGAACGTGAAGATACATAGGTAGGTTGATGTATTTAATTAAACATGCCAATCACATACTAGATCATACATGATATTTAATCCAGTGGAACCCTTGCAACCATAAAATCCATAAATTTATGCTAAATAGCCTTTGAAGTCCAAAAAACAACACACTACAACAAATAATTACATATCTAACAAAATCGTTGCCTATACTGGGATTTTATTCATCAACAACACATTATGCCACCAATTCTTTACTGTAAAATTCAAGATCAATTTTTAAATTTACATGATAGATTTAGTTTATATGTCAATAGTTATATAGTTTTTAGTTCTTATATATGTCATTATATCATGTGTTTATATTTCTAATGATATTTTATTTGTATTTATGATTGCAGTGGCTACTATGGATCATAACAATGCGGAGATACTGAGGTTTATTGGCCATTTGAGAGAGATTGGTTCATCTTGGAGGGGTGAAGATGAGCTCCGCCGCTCCTTGTCAGATTCATTGTTGTCTATTGTTGATACGATCACAAGATCGAATGATGCGTTGTATAGCATCGCATCTTATAGGGAGAGGAAAGGCAACAATATGCTGATGGGTTGAGTTACAATGAGGTAAAAAAGCTAAAAATAAAAAAACAAGCCATCTATTCATTATTTATACTGCCTCGGACGGATGACATTTTGAAGATCAGCAGGCCACATATTTCTATTGAGTGGTGCACCTTTTCCCCTCACAACAATAGGGAAGTACCGATGTACTTCCTCCGAAAATTGTATGCAGAGTTTGTGATGGGGAAACATGTCAACTATTTTGACATGTTGGGCTTCTAGGGAGTTGGTAGGGGAACTCCCCAACACCGACCCCATGCTAGGCATAGAGATACCAAACCACAGATACCTGCACCCCGTGCCCAGCTACCGAGGGCAGACATCCCTCCTGCACATGACATGGTTGCCCAGACACAGGATGCATTTTTTACTCTAGCTGAGATGGTCTCTCGACACACGACCACTATTGACTAGAGAGCGCCCTCTTCCTCTACTGGTCTACAACCACCAGCTTCTGGTGGTGGAGAGACATCTATTGGTGGGGATAGACCGACATCCCATGTGCCTCAGAGCGAGCCACACGTCTGCACATCGTGTGGGGGACCCTGTTATGGTCCTGGACCAAGACATGGTACCACTACGATGACTGGTGTTCAGGTAAGTACATTGTTTTAAAACTCTGTTATTGTTCAATTTTTAATTGTTCCATACTATATCTAACATATTAAAAGATTCATAATATATATGCAATATTTACTCTTGCAGGAGATTGATGCCTCTCACGGGGGTGGTACTGCACCCGGTGTGATTGTACCCGAGGCCCAAAGAACCACAATTGAGGTAATATTTAAACACTTGTCATTTTGTTATTACATGTATAATTTTGTTAATGCATGTGTTAGTCTTGATTAATTTATTAAAATGTCTAATATTTACAATTTTTGAAGTTGCAGGAACCCCACTTAGAACTTGATGCTGGAGACATTGATATCAACGACATAGTCCACGGTGGAATTTACGACTACTTGAAGAATGTAAGTACATGGGTTATGATTGAATGTTGTTCGAATTATTTAAATTTCTTATTGTACACTCTTTATAGATCACTAATGTAAATATAATTTTTAAACTTGCAGATGCTAGAGGCATCTGAAGAGGGGCAAGAAATTGATGGAAGCGGTCACTCCCATGGTGGAGATATGTCCCAGGAAGGGGTAAGTATATTACAACATGTTATTTTTTCAGTACATATTATTCCATCCATTCAAATCCATGTCTAACTATGGTAACACTTTATGAATGCAAACATCATCTCAAATCCCTGCACCGCCTCTTTGGTTTGGATCTCCCGGTAGTCCAAACATAGATAAGGGGGTTGTTTACACTAGACGAGGTCCCTCTTCCTTGAACAAAGCGGGTGTACATGAGGATCAACCTACTCATCCCACGGTAATGCACACACTTCTAATGGAAGTTGTTGGTTAGCTATGTATTCACTTCACAAGTGTTTTTTCTTAATGTTATTTTTGCATGTTTACAGCATCAAGATGTAGAGTCATCTGTGCCAGACCTTATTGGGATTATTGATGCCGCTGTCAATGCCGCATCTACAATAGGGATAAGTCACAGTGAGGTACATCTACTTGAATATTTGTAATTGTACATTTCATTTGTATTGTTTCTAGACATGCACGATGTGTAACTATTTAATCATTTGGTGAATGTAGCCACACCCTGGTCCATTAGTGCACGCAACTGAGGTTGATGTTCAACCTACGACTCCTCTTACTACTGAAGAGCACCAGTCTCATCTCCTAGAAATGGTTTTTTCAGTGAGATGTTCATTTTTTACATAATTGATTAGTACTTTCTCATTCATGTACATGTTGATAATTCTTCAGATAATTGACATTTTTTTTTATTCGCAGAGAAGCATGGCAATGAGGCTCACTGCAAGGACGACCACAGCAGAGGCACCTACACCCTCAACACCATAGGAACCTATACCCCCTACGGATGCAGTGATTCTTTGTTTTATTTACAATTGAGTCATAGTTTAAATTTTCAAACTTTGTTATTAATGGATAGTACTTTCAGTTACCTGATCAAGAAATATTGTCATTGATTTGCAGTCACTAGAGATGCACAGTGGTCATAAACAAAGACGAAGAGCATCAGGGTCCAGGAAAAACAAGAGAAAGTTAGAATTTTGATGTGTTAGTCCAGGACAAATATGTATTTTCATGTACAATCCAGAGTTAGAGTATAGGGGCGTGGTCCAGGACAGATGTACTTTTGTTTGCACATGCACATCAAATATAAAAAACATTTCATATCAAGGCTCTTGATATATTCATGGTTCAGTCTTTTAAGTGTGATTATACATGTGTGGTGAAGAATGTTTTTATGTGTGATGTTCCCAATTTTTTATAGATTTTACGACTGTATGGAGATATCAGTTATAAATTTGAGAACAATGCACAATTACAATAAATTATGTAATGACAAAAATGTACATTTTAATTGTTTTTTACCACGATCCAATTGCATATATAATGTTATATTAACAATGTCAAATTGTATTCAAAAAGATGGAACATAGGTCTAATACACATTTAAGCACCCAACACAGCTAAGTAACTGATCCAACTTGGTGGAATACAAAAGCACCTTACCCACATAACAACCTAACAAACGTTTAAAGGATGCACGAAGCTGACACACTTAAATGATGCACCAGTGTGGTCTACATAAATAAAATTAGTTTTTGGCATGATGTCTTTCATCTAACGAATACATGGCATACACATCAAACCTAAAAGTATCTGAGTATTATAAGGTTGATTCAAAATAATGGTTATGACTATATCCTGCACATTATGTATGTCCTGCACATTATTTTATCATTTTGTTAATGTACATGGCATTTGATGAATCGCCTCGAGTAACAACTTTGAAAGAGATGAAAGTTATGTGTGATTAATGTACATGGCATTTTCGAAGCATTCGTAGCATGAAGATATATATATATTGTAATAATGGCGTAATAGAATGGCCACTTGTTTCTAAACATAAACATGTTCCATTACATGGTTACTGACATAATGGCATTGTCTCCTCCTGCATTTCATCATACAAACGTTCACATCTCTTATATGAGGGGAAGATCTACAATCTCCTTCAAGCTGACCTTTATGTGCAAAAATTTCACATTCACTTACTGAGCAAAACCCTAGTTTCCAAAATTGACAAAAAAAATGATCCCTTGTCCATGGACCCAGAGTAGAGGGCCACTCTAGCACTATCGCGATGTACTGAATCCAATGGAGCTGACGGTTCATTGATCCGAGCAATGGTCATCAATCTATGGAACGTTGAATCCCACCTCCCACAGGCTTTTAGGGACACCCGTTGAATCCCTAACCGGGGCATAGAGTGGAAACTGTGCATCAAAAAGGGATTTCAGTGGGTCGTGCAAGCATGTTTAGGCAAGTTCCATGTGGTAATGCTAGCCACATGTTCACGGTCAAGGAATTTGCAAAGCCGACCCATATGTGCAGAAATTGGACATTCACTTACTGAGCAAAACCCTAGTTTCCAAAATTGACCAAAATAATGGTCTCTTCTCCATGGAACCATATTAAAGGGCCACCCTAGCACTATCCCGATGTCCAAAATCCAACGGAGCCGACAGTTCGTTGATCCGAGCAACGGTCATGATTCTGTGGCACGTTGAATCCCACCTCCTACAGACTTTCAGGGACACCTGTTGAATCCCTACCCGGGGCATAGAATGGAAATCGTGCATAAAAAAGGACTTCCAGTGGGTCGTACAAGTGTACTTAGGAATGTATTATGTGAGAACGCTAGCCACACCTTCACAGTCGAGCAATATGCGAATTCGACCCCCATGTGCAAAAATTTCACATTCACTTACTAAGCAAAACCCTAGTTTCCAAAATTGACCAAAATAATGGTATCTTCTCCATGGAACCATATTAGAGGGATACCCTAGCACTATCCCGATGTCCTGAATCCAACGGAGCCAACGGTTCATCGATCCGAGCAACAGTCATGATTCTGTGGCACGTTGAATCCCACCTCCTACAGGCTTTTAGGGACACGTGTTGAATGCCTACCCAGGGCATAGAATGGAAACCGTGCATAAAAAAGGGCTTCCGATGGGTCGTGAAAGCATGTTTAGGCATGTGTTATGTGGGAATGCTAGCCACACCTTCACGTTTGAGCAATATGGGAATTTGACCCCGATGTGCAAAAATTTCACATTCACTTACTAAGCAAAACCCTAGTTTCCAAAATTGACCAAAATAATGGTCTCTTCTCCATGGAACCATATTAGAGGGCCGCCCTAGCACTATCCTGATGTCCTGAATCCAATGGATCCAACGGCTCATTGATCCGAGCAACAGTCATGATTCTGTGGCACGTTGAATCCCACCTCCTACAGGCTTTCAGGGACACCTGTTGAATCCCTACTCGGGGCATAGAATGGAAACCATGCATAAAAAAGGGCTTTCGGTGGGTCGTGAAAGCTTGTTTAGGCATGTGTTATGTGGGAATGCTAGCCACACCTTCACGGTCGAGCAATATGCGAATTTGACCTCGATGTGCAAAAATTTCACATTCACTTACTGAGCAAAACCCTAGTTTCCAAAATTGACCAAAATAATGCTCTCTTATCCATGGAACTAGATTAGAGGGCCACCCTAGCACTATCCCACTGTCCTAAATCTAACGGAGCCAACGGTTCATCAATCCGAGCAATGGTCATGATTCTGTGGCATGTTGAATCCCACCTCCTACAAGCTTTTAGGGGCACCTGTTGAATCCCTACTTGGGGCATAGAATGGAAACCGTGCATAAAAAAGGGATTTCGGTGGGTCGTGCAAGTGTGTTTAGGCATGTGTTATGTGGGAATGCTAGCCACACCTTCATGGTCAAGCAATATGCGAATTTGACCCCCATGTGCAAAAATTTCACTTTCACTTACTGAGCAAAACCCTAGTTTCCAAAATTGACCAAAATAATGGTCTCTTCTCCATGGAACCAGATTAGAGGGAAACCCTAGCACTATCCCGATGTCCTAAATCCAACAGAGCCGATGGTTCGTCGATCCGGGAAACGGTCATGATTCTGTGGCACGTTGAATCCCACCTCCTACAGGCTTTCAGGGACACCTGTTGAATCCCTACTCGAGGCATAGAATGGAAACCGTGCATAAAAAAAGGATTTCGGTGGGTCGTGAAAGCGTGTTTAGGAATTTGTTATGTGGGAACGCTAGCCACACCTTCATGGTCAAGCAATATGCGAATTTGACCCCTATGTGCAAAAATTTCACATTCACTTACTGAGCAAAACCCTAGTTTCCAAAATTGACCAAAATAATGGTCTCTTCTCCATGGAACCAGATTAGAGGGCCACCCTAGCACTATCCCGATGTCCTGAATCCAACGGAGCCGAAGGTTCATCTATCCGAGCAACGGTCATGATTCTGTGGCACGTTGAATCCCACCTCCTACAGGATTTCAGGGACACCTGTTGAATCCCTACCCGGGGCATAGAATGGAAACCATGCATGAAAAAACTATTATATTTAAAGGTTTCAATGATATCAGAACATGCACACTAAAGTCAACTTCGTGAATCAACATGATTTGAAGCATAAGTCCACCGAATTTGAAAAAGTTGAGTTGGACATTAGATTGATTTTGAATTGAGTTGTGACAGTAAGATAAGATTCGGGTTAGGATTAGGGTTTCCTAGGTAGGGTTATGGTTATGGGCCATGCATGTTAAACAATAAACCCTAGTTAGGGATAGGGTTTTCCAAGTTTGGCCTTCGTTGGCATGAAATGCATTGTCCATCTTTGGCCCAAATCTCTTATTATCTTTTATTATCTTTTAAGTAGAAATTAAACTTTTAAATAAAAAAAATGAGATGAAATTCCAACACTACTATGCACTACCCCTCTGTCAATGGACATGCGGGTATAAGAGGTGAGCTGTCAAGAAGGAATTATACAAGCCTTAAAACATAATTTTATCATTTCGGCATCTTGTTTCCATCATCCTAGTTGTATATATCGGCTGAAAACATTGACAATATTACCTACGTGAAAAATTAGGGTTTTAGTCCTATAAGAGAGCCTACAAAGAACTTTGATAGGTATGACCTACAGAGGTACGTGTATGTATTCTAATGTTATGTATATCATGTGAATGAGATCTTGAAATGTTCATATGATTGATATATATGGTTTATTGATCATACGTAAAATTTGGCATGTTCATTAACTTGACATACAAGAGAATTTTTGGCATATTTATAAACAACATTATGGAAAATTTCGCATATCAAGAACAAAAAATTGACATATTCATAAGAAACATACATGGGAAAATTAAAATTATGATACATACCTCATCATGCTAGATCCCACTGAATATCATACAACCAAGGCCTCCGGATCATCTCTTATAATGATGGTCTCCGTTAGTCTCTCGTGCTATGTATCTGGTAAGAAGTAGCGTACAAGAACACAAAATTGACATATTCATAAGAAACATACATGGGAAAATTAAAATTATGATACATACCTCATCATGCTAGATCCCACCTAATATCATACAACCAAGGCCTCCGGATCATCTCTTATAATGATGGTCTCCATTAGTCTCTCGTGCGATGTGTCCAGTAAGAAGTAGCGTACAAGAACACAAAATTGACATATTCATAAGAAACATACATGGGAAAATTCCAATTATGATAAATACCTCATCATGCTAGATCCCACCTATTATAATACAACCAAGCCCTCCGGATCATCTCTTATAATGATGGTCTCCATTAGTCTCTCGTGCTCTGTATCCGGTAAGAAGTAGCGTACCTTTGATGAATTCCGACTAGGCATTGTTCGTACCTGGAGGTTTGTACCAATGATTAAGTTGGTAAAGTGATACACACTTGCACCTGGTTTTTAATCCCTGTAAACATATCCACCCTTCTTTCTTGCATTTTTGTCATGTGTAAGATATTCACCTTTAACAACCATAGACCCAATGGGGAAGTGGTTGTTTTCATCATCAGTCATGGACATAATGAGGGTTTGCTTTCCCTCTATACAACGTGCCAACCAGTAATCACCACCCCATTCACTATCTTTTGAGGCAACCACTGTGTATATGTGTCCTGCATAGTATGATTGTAGGTATATGATCAAATATTTTTCATGTGATACAAGGCCATTAATGTGAGTTTCAAGACTACGTAAATTTTACAAAAAAATGTTAAGGAAATGCATCACACCAGGCTGTACAAGGTCTGATACATGATCAAAATCTATAGAAATAGACGATTGGTCTTCTTCCAACAGAGTTAACTCAACAATTGCACATTGATCAAGTGGAAGTGATATGTGATCCCATCCATCAACCCAATCCAATGATTCACACACATCCCAGTCACCATCACAACAAGGTGGGCAAAAACAAGCGAGTTTTCTGGTCCAAATTTCAAATACTGGGTTATCAGAGCTTCGAACCGACTGAAAGCCATGAGTCCTAGGAACAGTCTTGCATTCCCATGCATGTGAACGATCTATGTCTACCACTTCCCAAAAAAATATCTCCACATGTCTCTTTCTTGTGGATTCTACTCGCATAGTTGATTCCTCTCCCATTACTAACATGCACCACTTGACTATAGATTGAGCATTTCGAATAGTAGATATTGTAGATAATTTCAATTCCTCTCTTCGTAGGGCTGTTTTGACACATGCTCCAGCTTCATCATGCTCTACTTTACCATGTCCAGTCTCAAAATAGTTCCACATATGTGGAACTTTGTAGGTTTTATGCAATGAACACAACCATTGAAATATGCGTGCATTTTTGAACTGACCAGCACATCCATCATACCAAATTCAGTGTCGATCTATCTGTATGTTCCTGCCCTTCAAATGATCATAGAACATGATGAAGCAATGACGTACATAGTGGAAGTCATGGAACCTATCATCACTTATGTAGAAGTGATATTCCTTTAGAATTTCTCTTTTCTCTTCACTGCTATTTGGGCCATGCCTATATGTGATATGCACCATCAAGGAAACCTACTCAGAGTGATAATACTGAATTTGGATCTCATTTTGAGGTTGCAGAGTGTAGTTCTCGGCAAAATCAACAACTAAAAGTTTAGTACCATGAGGAAATGTATCTCTGCATATTCTAAACTTCTCATCCTGCCATCGTGCCAAGTGGACATGCTAAACATATTGACGTGTCTTTTCAACAAATTCCTTGACGAAGACACTAACTTGTACCTGTTGACACAAAATGATCTCAATATCAGGTTTTTTTGTAAGTAAGGAATGAAATGCAACTATTCAAACATAAATTTATAGATAAATGCATGTACCTGAGATGTCATCAATTGTATTTTTTGCTTTCTTTCCCTGGGACTATTTCACAGCTGATATATTTGAAACTTTTCATGTCTATAACCATATTCCCAAATTCATTGTGTCTAGTCTCGTGCATACATTGTCTCAATAATGCCATTCCAACACAGTTGGAGCAAGTTCCATCCAAACAGGATTTTGCATAGTAAGTTTGCCCCTCATGCCTATTGCACATGATACTATGAATGAATTCTCTTGATGAGGTCGGTGGTATTGTCAAGGAGCAATCCTGCACATGGTTAGTATGCAACACACGACGAATGTACAAAAATGTTTCATAGTAATATTCATATTCTACATGGTATCTACAACAACAAGTGTTACGAAGAGTATTTATTCTAACATACCAGGGCTTACATTTCTCAAAAGATCTTTTCCCCAAATTCAATTGTCTATGTTCATTCCTAAATTTCTCATATAGTTATGTCTTTGTTATATCAAGAAGATGCTTAATATGTGGTTCATGTTCCTTTGAACCCCTTCTCAGTTTTAGTATGTCCTTCCGGTTTGAAGAAGGCCTTGTGTGATCATGCCAAAAACTCTGCACTAGTCCCTTTACTACATCAACTAGCTTCATGTCACGATGTGGCAACTAACCAATAAAGGCCCAAAAATCTATCTGGGCGGTTGTGTCAAGATGTTCTCTTCTAATAGAATACCTACGAAGGGTTTTTACATTCAAATTAACTAGTTTAGATGTAGGCTTGAGAAAACAAAGGACCCTGGTGTTCTTATTTACAATTGCTTGTGATAACACACGACGAGCCGCATTGCAGTCCTTTGACCGTGTGTTCTTACCAATTTTACCAAAGGCATCTACTAAGCTTTTAACTGTATGAGAACTTGGTCTAGAAGGCTTTATCATCTTTATCCCTAACGATTTCCTAACAATATTCATGCCCCTAGATTTTAACAATGATAAAAATAATCTACATTTATCTCCATCACATTTAGAAACAAAATATTTATTTAGTATCTGTTGAGTTTGATAAGCAATACTACATTTAGATAGCGTACGCTTCGGAGTTCTTCGACATGTGCTTTCTAATGGAGGTAAGGGGGTTGGATTTCTATCATCTAGTGCATCAACAATACACTCTGGCATTTCAGTAGCAACTTTTTGTCCTTCATTCTCTTCCTGGTAGTTGGATGGTGGAAGTCCAACATCCTCATCGATGGTTCGGTTAATATTTTCTTCTTCAACAGTAGGCTCCATGGCCAACGCCTCTTCAACAGTAGGCTCCATGTACAACGCCTCTTCATGAGCTTCGTCTTGAGATGGTAACTTATCACTTTGACTTGATGTGGGATTTGAAACATCCCCTAATGAGCACCTATGTTTTGCTTCTTGAATACTTCCATGGAGTGCTTGTTCAACAACTATTGTGTAAATTGAAGGTCCCTCTAGTGAATGCTTCCTTTTTTCTTGTGCTGGATTAATAGGATGAACCGTCGTATCCTTGGATTTGGATTAGTTTCCAAAGAAAGCCTCCGATTCATCATCTCTATTCTTTTCTTTTCTTTCTCTTCTTTGATGACTTCTTGAGGTCTCTTCTTCCTTGCTGATTTTCTTCCTCGGTTACGTACATTCCCCATCACCACAATGATCAATGTCAATATAGTTTGTTTTTGTTTCTCCTCAATTACAAGCTTTGAAACCTTTAACTTGCTTTATAACTATTGATCCTTCAAGGTGATTCAATCTTCCTTCTCAATTGTTCATATTTCCCATCAAAACAATAATGAATGGGAAAATTTACCTTTGGTTCTCTTGAATAATAAGCAAATGAAAGTTAAATCATAAATTGTTCCTCAAGCTGATTTTCTTGTACAATTGTGTATATCCACCATCACCATGAAATGACATTGAAACTTGATATCTTATCATGTGTGCTCCTCAACCATGAAAGATATCCTCAATGTTGCACCTGCATAACAAAAAGAATGATGGAGAATGTGTAAATTGTGAGTATTTTCAAGGTGGGCTCGTGCTCCTGAAAAAAAACGCGCGGTAATGGGATAAATTCATAAAAACAAAGTGAAGTTGCTCTCGGACAAAAACAATTCACTGTTTTTATAGTCCCAAAACCCACACGCGTTATATAGAGTAAAAACGTGTACGCGATTTGTTTATGTATAATGCGCACGCGATATGGTTAAGCACAATTAATATAGTGGGTGCACGGCTAGGGCAACGAATAAGATCATAACTTCCCAAATGTTTTCTATGGCTAGCAACAAAACAAATGTTTTTAGTGTTCCCTTTTTTTCATGCATATAGATGTTTCTCTCTATAGCCCCAATAATCCCTACATATCCCTATCTCTTTCTAAATATACCTCCCTTATTCTCTCTGCATCCCTCCCTATGTGTTCCTTTTTCTCCCTTACTCCATCCCTCCATACTGAAGGTGATGAAGACGATGATGATTATCATGATGGTGATGATGGTGATGATGATGATGATAATGATGACAACGATGGTGATGATGATGTTCATGATGTTGATGGTGATGATGATGATCATGTTGATGATGATGATGGTGATGATGATGTTCATGATGTTGATGGTGATGATGATGATCATGTTGATGATGATGATGATGAAGGTGATGATGATGATGACGAGGAAGGTGATGTTGATGTTCATGATGTTGATGGTGATGATGATGTTGATGTTGATGATGACGATGGTGATGACGATGTTGATGATGTTGATGTTGATGATGATGATGGTGATGAAGATGATGATGATGATGAAGATGGAGATCATGATGAACATCATGATCATGCCTCTTTTGATGATGATGATCGATGACCAATGATCATGGTGATGACGGTGATGA
>LPNX010797945.1:23606-39222 GCA_001517045.1 Pseudotsuga menziesii
GATGATGATGATGGTGATGATGATGTTCATGATGATGATGATGATGATGAGGAAGGTGATGTTGATGATGAGGATGAGGATGGTGATGATGATCGATGATCAATGATCATGGTGATGATGAGGATGAGGATGGTGATGATGATCGATGACCAATGATCATGGTGATGATGAGGATGAGGATGGTGATTATGATGATGATGAAGGTGATGATGATGATGAGGATGATGATGATGATGTTGATGTTGATGATGCTGATGACGATGGTGATGATGATGTTCATGATGTTGATGGTGATGATGATGATCATGTTGATGATGATGATGATGAGGAGGAGGAGGAGGAGGAGGAGGAGGAGGATGAAGATGATGATGATGATGACGATGGTGATGATGATGTTGATCATGATGACGACGATGGTAATGATGATGTTCATGATGATGATGATGATGATGAGGAAGGTGATGCTGATGATGAGGATGAGGATGGTGATGATGATCGACGATTTATGATCATGGTGATGATGAGGATGAGGATGGTGATGATGATCGATGATCGATGATCATGGTGATGGTGATGATGATCGATGACCAATGATCATGGTGATGATGAGGATGAGCGATGACCAATGATCATGGTGATGATGAGGATGAGGATGTTGATGATGATGATGATGAAGGTGATGATGATGATGATGAAGATGATGATGGTGTTGATGATAATGATGAAAATGATGTTAACTACAATGCACACGCGTTTAGCTTTTATAAATCGCGCGTTTTTTTGGCTTTACTAAATCGCGCACACGTTTTGCTTTACTAAAGCACGCTCACATATTGGTTAAATTCAAAAAAAAATTCCCACCAAATGACAAGGCCGAGCCTCTACCCATGCTTTCATGGAATTCCTATGCCTATGTGTCTGCTTTGTACTTTGCTTCGAATTCAACATGCCTATGCCTTGGAGTATGATAAACCATGGCTAATTCAACATTATATCCAAATTTCCAATATGCTCGTGTTTAGTGGTTCGTTTGATTATGCTGCACACCTCTATTTTTTATGAGATTTTAGAAACAGATATGGCTTTTTTGTAGATTCTAAATATGTAAATTTTAACAAGAATACATAATTTTTTCTATTTTTTTCTTATTTATCTTCTGTCAGCACTCCTCAACTCAAGAAACACACTGTTAGTGTTTTTCCCATATCTCTTTCGTTTCTCAACCATTAAAAAAAAAAATTGTATGGTGCACTAAAGAACACCAACCTCTACATGCTATAAAAAACCCACTTCCAAATAATTGCATTAAGACATTCAAACACTGCACCCACAATTGACGTACCATTTTTGAGGTTTGATCTCTTAGATAATTAAAAAAAAAATTAAAAATATTATTTTTATTATTGGAAAAATAGTCGTGCACTAGTCCTATATGTTCTCTATATGTATACCA
The DNA here is from genome assembly GCA_001517045.1 of Pseudotsuga menziesii. Lineage (NCBI taxonomy): Eukaryota > Viridiplantae > Streptophyta > Pinopsida > Pinales > Pinaceae > Pseudotsuga > Pseudotsuga menziesii. Next base: position 25,060 of record LPNX010797945.1, read on the forward strand.
GTTTTCGTAAGTTTATTCCATCATTTAGACACTCAGACGCTGCACCCACAAAAACATATACGTTATAATTTGTCCCAAAAATAAAAAGTGCCCGTTAAAAAATATCTAACTTTATATAGTTAACAACATTTTCAATAGAAAAAAATTATATATTTGGAAAGGTCATTCAATTTCCTACATTTCTTGTTTTTAACTGATCGCAAGATTCATTGTGTAAGTGTCTCAAAATATCCATGCAAGTTGATGGATGTCTGTTTTTTTAGTTTTGTATTGCATTTAACGCACCGAAAGAGACCCTCAACTTCTTGCACACACCCTTATGTTGTGTCTCACTGTGTGTCAAAACACGATTACAAGATGGGTATATATGCTAATTGACCCTTCTATTAAGTCGGTCATTAAATTGCTAATTGACCCTTCAGATAACAAAAAAAAATCATAATTTATAATTTACAGACTGATAAAGAATAAAATACTATGCTGTCTATTCAAGAAAATTAGATGTGATTTACTGGCACTATTCTGTTGCAGCAAAATGACTTTTGACAATTTAAATAATCTGTTGTTTGTCTTGTAGTGTGCTGGTGAGGCGGTTAACGACTCTTCAACATTCTGATGGTTGTAATCTGGGCGGTGATGCCCCTTCAAGATTTGTTGCAGCCAATGGTGGAGTAATTAACAAAATTCCAACACATTCTACCAAGAGGCCGTTTTTTCCATATCCTAGTAAGCATTGCACCCTTGTTCAGTTTGAACTCTCCCTAGTCGAGGTAATAGATATCGTCATTAGCTGGAAGTTTTTGTTCCAAGGTTGCTCTACTCTTTCACATTTTTAGGGTGAGAAACTTCAACATTCCCTCTGAATTATACGAAAATCCTTAAGAATGTAGATTGTGTTTAAACTTTGTGCCATGACTTTGCTTCCTTAGGGGTTTTATGCATAATTGTGTTATTATTAGTGAATATTTCAGAGTAGAAATGATGGTAAGCCATCTAACTGGTTGTCCCTAACTTTTTCTATTTAAAACAACTATTGACTGGTAGTTGCTTTTAACATACATAAAGATTGTGTATGTTAATTATTCTCCCATTTTAGTCTGTTATGTAACCAAATCCGTATCCTCAAGTTCTTTTATGAATTGGTACATCTGTTTCGTTTGCTAATCTATAGTTTCAACTCATTTTTTATTTTTAACAATGTAATGGCAGAGATATGTGGAATTTCCATAGATTTTCTGCTCTAATATAAATTGAAATTCTTTTGCCTTATTTTGTTTTATGGCCTTCATGGGTTACCAAATAATAGAGATGGTTTTCCTCATTTCGTTGTTGCTAAGTCTCTCAAACCATTTGGACTTAGTTTCGACAATCGTCTATTAAGCTATTTGCTTGGAAAGTATCTGCATCTATTTTGTGTAAAGAAAAAGAATTATATAGTAACCCTTGTATTTGTATCTTCTTTGAAATCAATATATTGAGTTGTATTGATCGTTTGTTTTGGTTATTCCTAGGATTAAGGTTTGTAATTGATTAGTTTATTTACAATACTAATGACCAGGGAAACTTGCCTTATTTCCCTGTAAAGTTGGATTAATAATGTTCAAGTAGGCTTCACATGACTCTGTTTATCTTACAGAGAGCATTACCAGCATATGTAAGTATGTTTACATATGCTGGTAGCACATTTATGCTAGTTTTTTAATGCTAACCGAGGCCCGAATTTGGGTTAGCTCTTCGGGTTCATCCCTAAATCCACCCACCTTTAAACCAACGTTCTTAGTTATAAAAGTAAAAGCTAGTTTGCCTGGATTTATTTTTGATAACCCTTAAGGACAATAAATTTGTTTTACAATACAATACTTTAATCGGATTCATATTAGGGTTTTATTGTATGGTGATATTGTCTGAGCAACAAACTTTAAGAAAATATCTCAGTAACCCTTATCCATAGAATACATGATTAGTAACCTTCTTTTCTACAAAGAATCAATAGTCAACCATTCACACAGTATATATAATAGTATCATTTTTTCTAACAACTACTATGTTAGTAATTGTAGAAGAAACTTAAAGAATAGATAAGCAACATTCATTCATAGTATATATAATAGTATCATTTTTTTTTACAACTATTATGTTAGTAATTGTAGAAGGAACTTAAAGAATAGATAAGCGATCATTCATCGTGGAATTTAGAAAATAAAACTTATATATAAACAAACAATGATACTAGGTATTGAGTAGCTTTGCTCCACCTTGTTTTAGGAAATCTAAAAGTCAAAAGACATGCAAGTGTCCACTCCCTTGCCTACACCTCAAATTTAATAAGTTGAATTTTTTCTTCAAGTGCCACCAAATAGTGGATTAAAAGTTATTGCTTAGAGCTTGCAAGCTCTCAAAGCTTGAAAGCTCTAATTCCACGTAGCCTGGTAGCTCTAAGATTTTATTGATCCTACTAGTTCTTAAATTCCACAGAGCTTGGTAGTTTTTCAATCTCACAAAGTCTGGTAGTTCTCAATTCCACAAAGTCCTGTAGCTCTCAATTCCACATATCCTCATAGCTAAATTATAGCAGAGCTTGGAAGCTCTCATCTTTTCAAAATCAAGGTTTTTTTTTCCTTTTTATGATGCTTTTTATTTGCTTAGGACTTTCTTGACTAGTAACTACTTCCTCCACATTTAGCCACTTATCCCAATAAAGATGAGCAAAAAATCAGTGAAAGTTCTATCAATCAATAACAAAGCTTCTCATAATCTCACAATTCTTTAATTAAAATCATTAAATAATTAATTATTTACATAATCATTTAAAACCTTCAAAATCATAAACTTAATAAAAAATAAGTAAATAAATAAATAAAAATTATCCTGATTAACATGTCCATCACATTAATTCAAATTTTAAACAAAATTATAACATAACCAAGATTATAAGATTATAGCCTTCAATAGTAAGTAAGTTACTATTTGAAATAGGCGTAGGCGTGTTTTTCAACCTGTAATAATAATTATATGTAAATCAAATCCTGATTAAAATGCCTTGTACAACTACAAGTGGACCGTTAAAAAGCAACGACCTTACATGTCGACAAAGTAATGATCTCATCATGACCTAGATGTACACACAAGGGGTAGCAGGCTTTACATCTTCGTAGTGGAAAACATATATGAACCATCATTACAAATAATAAAATATGAAACAACATTTTTCTTTATTTGGAGTTTTCTACGCCAACACAACATGTATAACATGAATAATTACAATGGGATGTTCTCCAGCCATATGGCGGCCACACTCTTCATGGCCTTCGATAGTAAGTAATGATGAGTTTGAAAGGTATATGTTTTTATATTCAATCAATTTGATTTTTGATTTTTGATTTTTGATTTTCATTTGTTTATCTAATAACCTAGATAAATAAAATTTGATATTTAAATAGAGTGATTGAATTAAGTAATTTAATAAAAAAATCATAATTCAATTTTCATATTCACATTTTAATTTTAATTAAAAATATTACAAACCAAAAATATTGAAGCAAATTGATATATCAAAAACAAAATGTATATATTTTTATTAAATTGTTGTCTAAAATATTTAATAATAATTAAGTGTAAATATTTTTAATGATGATGATTAATGTCCAAGACCAAATTCACTATAGTTTTGGCAAGAAAATTTTCTGTAATTATTAAACAGCTTATTATTTACTATTTCTTAATTTTAGTTATGAAGTATGATTAATTTTTTATTATTAAAAAATCTTTAAAATTTTAAAAACTTACATTATTATTGTTATTATAGGTTGTTTAGAATTTTTTTTGGTTATTTCAAATGATTAGCTTTTTATTATTTAATTCATTATTAACTTATTAATTTATTTACGTACTGTTTCAATTAATTTATATCAATATGTTTAATAATCTAAAAATTAAATATTTAAAATTAACATTAAACAAAATAATATTTTTAAAAATAAAATATTATATAATATTGTATCATAGCTTTGAGCAAATTAATTGTAACCTATAAAAATGTGAATATAGTGCCCTGACAATAACTTGTTATAAAGTAATTGTAACATATAAGAATTTAATGTCATAGCAAGAAGTTGTAATTTACTCAATGCAAATAAAATGTAACACATAAGAATGCAGTGCTATGCCAATAACAATAATTAATTGTAACACATAAGAATGCAGTGCTATGCTAATAAGTTGTACAACAATAGTAACATATAAGAAATTAGTATTATAACAATAAACTATAATTTAGTCATTTACATAATATAATGAATTTGATATGGCAAATATGTTGAAGAATATTGGATTTTTTTTTGATGAAAATGGAAGCGCTGCGAACCCTAGTCCAAGCCCTAGCTTCCGTCGGCCCTCATGGCTACTTGGTCTCTTCAGGGGGTTTCTCCTTCGGTGGGCGACTGCTGCGTCCTGCTGTTGGGTGTGATCTACAAATTGGAGAACAACCAAATGATCTGCTGCTGAGAGGAATCGTTGGCTACGACAAGATATGGACCGTGCAGAAGGTTTTTCTGACAGAGGCGGCCATTACAGCGGCGGAGGTACTTTGTGATCCTATTCGATATGCACTAGATGCCGCCAGGCTTACTGGAAGACAGGCTACTCCTGTGCAATCGCTGAACATCACGATTTTAGTTTTTGCCTGCTGGATTGTGTCTGACTATGGGGATCTGCGCTGTTATGGTATGGCTCGTTGGATCTGGCATTCTTATGAGTTTTCTTTTATAAGCAAATCAAAACCGCCCTGTTTCTTTTTCCCTAGGATTTATGGTTATGATAGATCCGTTTCGAAGGAATATAGGCCTGCGCCCCTGCTTCCTGTTGATTTCGGGGCCAGGGTTGGCTCTGATAGCTATCAAATCTTCATAAATCTGCCTACTGGAAATTCGATCTTGGTTTGGGTAAATGTTCTTGATTCAGTAGAGGCACTATGGGATAGTCTAGCAAGCCGTGTGGGTTATCCAGCATCTGTCTTCTATCTTGTGCATGTAGGAAAACTGATGCAGGACTCTTTAAGTTTATCAAATTACCAGATTTCCAAGAATTGCTCCATTTCTTTGTTGCTTCGGTTGAGGGGGGGAGCCGATGGCAAACAAAGAGGATCCCTCCCTTCACACAAAGGAACTGGTCCTTCATCTTACAAAGATGCAGCCCGTTCAAAGGGGCCACAGACAGAGGCGACTTCTACTATTCAGCCCAGCCCATACATTGTGGAAAAACTAGAATCCACACCAGTTCTAGAGATAAAAAACGAACAGGTTAAAGGAATTTTTAGTTCTTTACTAGCTAAAGCAGTTATTTGTAGGTTTAATGGGTTTTGGCCCAAATCACATGATCTTCATGCCTGGATCTTCCAAAACTGGACAACTAATTGCCAGATTTTACTATGTTCAAAAGGTTTCTTTATAGTTCAGTTCGATTCTCCGGATGAGTATCAGAAGGTCTTATTGCAGGGACCTTGGTTTTGGGGGAGAGTTGGGCTCTTCATAACCCCTTGGTTCCCAGAATTTGATGCTAATACTATGGTGGTTACAAAGATGACGGTATGGGTGTGATTACCAAATATGCCTCTACCTTTTTGGCATCATTTAGTACTGGAAGACATAGGCAATCTTCTGGGAAGATTCATCAAGAGTGACAATGAAAGGAAGGACAAGGGCTTATTTACATATGCCATAATTTGTGTGGAGATTGACCTCAGCAAAGGCCTCCCAGATAGATTACAGCTGAAACGTGAATCCTACACTTGGTTACAGAGTCTGGACTATGAAAATACAGCTTTCAGATGCCGATTCTGCTATCTGACAGGTCATCTTCAAGATACATGCCCACTTGCGAAAAAATTCCCAAAAAAGAAAAAGGGGTCGACGACAAACAGAAAGAACTGGTAGGCAGATTATGTCCCAGTTCCAGATGAGGAAGTAGAAAGTGAGGATGAAGAACAGCAAGATATGCAGAGAAACGAGGAAACATTGGTGCCTGATGACGCAGAAGCACAGACAACAGAAAAACAGACATTCGGTGAGGACACTCAGACAATATCGGAGAATCCGATGGATACATCTGCTAGTGGTCAAAAGCGTGCTCACGAATCTGCCAGTTCAGAATCTGATAAGGACATAGCGGTGTTTCAACAACCAGAGGAGGCAGTCTGTAATCAGCTGATTGTGGCTGCACCAAAGAAAGGGGCTTGGATTGAAGTGAAATCTAGGAAGAATGGGGGAAAAAGGGGAGATTAGAGGAGTACTATAAACCTTGATCTCTCTATTTGTATAATATCTTTTTTTGGTTTTCTTTTGCATGACCGGTAACAATTTGTGACAATGTATGCGACTATTTTGTCTCAATACATCTGCAGCTGTAATTTTGTTCTTTTAAAATAAAATTACGACTTTTTCCGAGGAAAAAAATAATGAATTTGATATATTTAAAAATAAATTTTATTTGTTTATTAAAAATAAAAAAATTATATATTTAAAAATTTTCAAAATATAAAAATAATTAAAAAATAATAATTTTAATAAATTTTAAATTTTCAAATTAATATTTACTTATTTATTTTCAAAATATTTCTTATTACTTATAATTCAAAATTAAAATATAAAAATCCCACTCATCACATTATCAACAAATAAAAATAAAAATAAAATATATATATATCCAATACTTAGTTTGTATGAAAATTTATTGATGTGAACATGATGCAATGACATGCTTTTTCATGTGTTGTGACCACCTCACAACAATGAAGCAGATGGGAGAGCTTTCTTTTCTATGCCCACAACCTTGAAAGTAGATTTGCTAGAGGAAAGATATTCCATTCACAAACCATTGGAATCAATTCTTATGATGATCGCTTTGAGGACGATTTTAAGGAATGGCATCGAAGGTGGGATGCCATCATTGAGATGAAGATGAAGATTATTATCAATAGATGAAAGATTGCACATGACCTTTTCTAACCGCTGCTCATAGAGAAGTTGTGACATCTATTATGTTCAATATAAAAAATATGTTCAATATAAAAAATAAAAATAAGTCACTTAATAGTCATATTTATTATATTAAATATAAATAATAATAAAATAAGTTACCTAGTTGCTAATTTATATTAAAAATAATTTAAAATTTAAAATTTCATAAACTAATAAATGAGAACATACAAACATAAAATATAATATAAATTTGCCTATCTTTAATTTGACATGACTTATATGGAGATTTCCACATATATAACTCATGTCAACAAACTTAAATTAAAAAAAATTCAAGGTATCTAACTAATTAAAATATTAATTTATAAAAATTAGTTTAAATTTTATAAAAAAAGTTATTAATATCTTTTATAAACTTTAAATAAAAATTGCCTTAACAAAATTGAACTTTAAAAAAATAATAATCTATTATATATATAAACCTAAATATTTATAAATATTAATATTTAATAAAATCCTAATTAAATTAAATTAGTATCTAACTAATTAAAATATTAATAAATTTTATAAAAATTACTATTAATATTTTTTATAAGCTTTAAATAAAAATTGCCTTGATAAAAGTAAACGCTAAAAAAATTAATAACCTATTATATATAAACCTAAATCTTTATAAATATTAAAATCTAATAAAATCCTAATTAAATTAAATAAAACACAACAAATAAAGACACTAAAAAACTAAGAACTATCAAGAGGGAGAGGCAGTATTAATGTGGAACAGTCAGATGGAATATCTCATGCATTTAGAATTGGAAAAGCGAGTGAAGCGCTTATTCGATAGATTCCAATGGTTTGTGCATGGAATATCTTTTCTCTTACACCTTCATTCCCCGATTTATTCACATTCTTGCTCTGGTACTTCAAAACTTTATCTGCATGAGCTGCGCAAATAATTACGTCAATAGGTGTTTATATGTGATATTTTGGGGGGATGGACTTGCTTGAGCGGATCATCAAGATCCAGCAAAACACACCAAGTGTATGATCAGGATGATTTGAATCGTCTAATCTTTTAACTAGGTTAACTAGTCGTCGAGTTAGGAGTTTGTTAGGAGATCAGATCACCCGCGAGGAGTTGTTAGCCGCCGAGCAGTCTGTTAGGAGACGTGGAGGAGATATGTGGACGAGTCTGTTAGCCGCCGAGCAGTCTGTTAGGAGACGTGGTGGTGGAGGAGGCACATGGACGAGTCTGTTAGCCGTCGAGGAATAGTCTATTAGGAGACATGGTGGTGGAGGAGATACGTGGCACAACAAGCAAAATAGTTTCCAAAACCCAGTTTCCATACCCTTTCGCTTCTTCATTTCGCCATTCCTGTGTCGTCTTGGAGCATTCGTCGATTCGCCTACGCATTAGAGGTCTCCATTCCTGTGCCGTCTTGGAGCATATGCTGATTTGCCCTGATTTGTTAAAATTTCCTGTGGTTTCAGTCCGCCATTTTGCCATTCCTGTGCCGTCTTGGAGCAAGGAAACTGTTTCAGTTTTGCCATTTCACCATTCGTTGATTCGCCTATGCAGTAGAGGTAAGCCTCAGATTCCCGAATGCTCACAGATTTAGTATATCTGTTTCATTATGTTTTAATGCGATGTACTCACCTCTGAATTAAACTTATCATGTTTTAATGTTTGTAAGCTTATAATTTTCAAACATTACTCTGAATTAACAACCATTATTTTTTTAATGGTATAATTGAAGACCTCCCCTCTAATCATCTGCTTCTTGCAATCATTGACGCAAACAATGTGACATGTACAGGATGAAGTAACCTAAAGGCAAGTGCTTCCCTCTTTGTGTATAAACTTATAAAGAACAGTTTTGAAATTATGTATAAACTTATAGAGAAGTAGATCTCATGAGACGTGGTTTTAGAATCTTCTTGTCTTGTTCTAGAGAGATCTTTCCCAAATGAGAAGGATCCTCTAACATCATTTTGGAAACAAGATGCTCAGCCACAGACCAGGTTTGGTGTTTTCAAGCTTGCTTCCCTATATATACACCGGCCTTTCCATCATAATATTCTGGCCAACCATCCTTAGCCAATCGTTGTTCTACAAGTTCAATTGATTTACGAGCCATGTGTGGTCATCCTGTCTTGATGCATGCTGCTCTCAATAACCACAACAAAACTGCACAAACCCAGTCACGTTAACATACAGAGAAAGGGAGAGGTAGTTTTAACATCAACCAAATAAAAGGCCATTAAAGGACGCTTTAAGAACAAACTGTAGGCCGCAGAACACAGTTCATCAGATTCTTGCAAATGAGGTTGGGCCACTCATTTAAATTACGTAAAGCATACAAAATAGTTACATATGTCAACAAAATAAGGAATAGGTTCTCTTTGTGCAAAGGGAAGTCATCCCTCCTTGTGTTGATTGTGAAGATATCGGTCCATCCACCAATGCCTCCGAAAGAACTCACTGTAAGGATCGCAAACAGAAGGATGACAACATCCATATTTTACAGGAATGATCAAGTAGGAGTTGACCCATTTTATCAAAACAAATAAAAAACGTTTTGTAAAAGATGACTCTTCCTCGGGAAGAGGCATGGAGTTGGTATCTCCACAGGGAGAACACTCCTTCCTATTGCATTAAGACAAATTTATAAATCAGAAGAGAATATCTCTTCTTCTAAAAATTATCAAATAACAATGAGGTATATAGAGTAAAAGACTGCTTACCGCACTTCACTTACAGAAAAACTAGCAACAATCAGAGCCAGATCTCCCTCTCCCCATACACAACTAAAAATGGTAACTGGGAACTGTACTAATGAACGCCCTGAAGAATGAGGGTTCCAAAAGAATTGAACTCCCGAATTCTTGAAACATTTTGCTCAATTCGTCCAACGTTAGATCGAACAGGTGCGTGCAATCTTCAAGGGCATCGAGTTGCATTCCCGTGAATAACCACGGTTAGAGAGTAGAAATTATTTGGAAGACCTTTTGTGCTTCGATAATGCTTAGTCTAGCAGCCGTCCTGCCGAGGTCTATGGGATATGCCTGCAATGATCCAGATGGAAACTTGGTCGACTACCTAAGTAACCTATATAACCTCACACATATATAACCTAGACTACCTTCCAAACCAGCCTGATCAATAATACATGAATCGATTCCCAATGCCTTTTCTTGACTTGGCTTTCAGCGTTATATGTGGCTCTGTCTGGTCATGCATCTTGCATGCCTTTCGTCTTTAAGTGACGTGGCCCTGTTTATTCGTGCAACTTGCACTGTCTTTCGTGAGACAAATTGATATTCTATGCAGATGACCACCGTCAACCTCAGCCATCTGTATTCCGCATATTAATTATATATTCCCTCCGAGATCTTATCTTCATGAGTTGACGTTTATAACACGGCGTCTCTTGTGGAAATTTCAAATCGAACTTTTAGTTGAATTGTATTGCAAAATGCAACGCACAAGGAAACATTTAAAGTGCAAATTTTATCGATTTCCAATGCCTTTTCTTGACTTGGCTTTCAGCGTTATATGTGGCTCTGTCTGGTCATGCATCTTGCATGTCTTTCGTCTTTAAGTGACGTGGCTTTGTTTATTCCTGCAACTTGCACTGTCTTTTGTGAGACAAATTGATATTCTATGTAGATGACCACCATCGCTTGAAGCCGCAATCTTTGAAGCTGCCATGAAGTTAAATACTACGACTACAAATTAAATCCAAAATGTCAATCCGCTCAAGGAAATCGGTTTTGAAAACCATGCTGAAGTAGTCGGCCAAAAATTGGAAGTGGTCTGTTATGGAAGATCTTCTTTGCGATGGTATTTTCAATGTTGATGGAGAGCAGTGGTGACAACAGCGAAAATTGTCGATTTTGGAATTCTCGACCAAGCTATTGCTGGACTTCAATAGTATTGTTTTCTGTGAGAATGCAATGAAACTTTTCCAGAATTTTGATGGATATATACTTGAGTGATCCATGAATTTATATGGGACAGAGAAAATCAGAATCGCTGAACATAGCCGTATCACTTTGAATTCAAATACAAAAGCCAACCATGTTCAAGAATAGGGCAGCAATCTTGCCAAAGAAGAACTGCCAATTGATTGAAGACCTCCCCTCTAATCATCTGCTTCTTGCAATCATTGACGCAAACAATGTGACATGTACAGGACGAAGCAACCTGAAGGCAAGTGCTTCCCTCTTTGTGTATAAACTTATAAAGAATAGTTTTGAAATTATGTATAAACTTATAGAGAAGTAGATCTCATGAGACATGGTTTTAGAAACTTCTTGTCTTCTTCTAGAGAGATCATTCCCAAATGAGAAGGATCCTCTAGCATCATTTTGGAAACAAGATACCCAGCCACAGACCAGGTTTGGTTTTTTCGAGCTTGCTTCCCTATATATACACCAGCCTTTCCATCATAATATTCTAGCCAACCATCCTTAGCAAATCGTTGTTCTACAAGTTCAATTGCTTTACGAGCCGTTTATGGCCGTCCTGTCTTGATGCATGCTGCTGTCAATAACCATAGCAAAACTGCACAAACCCAATCACGTTAACATACAGAGAAAGGGAGAGGTAGTTTTAACATCAATCAAATAAAACCAGCAAAGAAAACTTCTTATATGGAAAACTTGGAATTGCAAACCAAATATCAATGTGTGGCTTGAAACTATTCTTAAATAGCAACATTGTTGACTTGTCCACGAGATTTAACACAGGGTAAATACAAGAGAAAATAGCTCCAAGGGATAGCTTGGTTGGTTCAACTCCTTTTGTTAAGGTGTAATTTCCAGGGAAGGAGGAGGGTAGGGTGATATTTTTTTCCTAAGAAAAATTACAAAATTACAAAAGCAAAGGAAAATAAAAAAATGGGCTAATAAATGTATAATGAATATATAAAAATGTCATAGAAAGTCAAAAAATACCAATGTCAAATTTATAGAGAGACACAAGATCGGTAATGCTGTTGTCTGAAAAGATGACTATAGAGATATAAGGGCAATCCAAGAATTCCACATCAGAATAACAAGATACAACAGATTGAGAAGAAAAATTAAAGGAAAACAATCACCGAGTTTCAGCCCATAAAGATAAATTAAGAAAATAGCATGCAAATCATGTGTAACACATGGTCATCTCGGAGGGAATATTTTTTATTCTTTATCTTTTCTTATTTTTAAACTATGACTATATATGATTATATTATCCAATTTAATATTATGTAGAAGTATTATGCATTTTAAATTAGGAATTATGCATATTTATTTAGAAAAATTGTGAAATGTATTTATTAAAAAACATCAATAATATCTTTTTTTAATTTCTTGATATGGGCAAAGTTCTTTTCTTAGATTACCCTCATATCCTTAATAGAATAAGACAAATAAATTGCTAAACCAATTCCTAACAAAAAAATCCTTTTGCTTCACAATGAAAAATATGAAAATATTAAGATACTATAAGATGTAGATAAAATGACAAAAAAAAAATTTGAATAGTTACATAAAGAGATTTATTAATGTCAATTCAATTTTACAAAACTAAAATTAGTTGTTAAAAACTAAAATCCAAACCATTTATTTATTAATCAAAATTATTAACTATTATTAGTATATATGATATTAATTGAACTTATAAAAAAAATCATAATTAATTATAAATAAATAAATTTAAATCATACTTAAAATATATTTAATAATAAATTAAATAATAATAATTTTATTAACTAAATTTCGAATTTGAATAATACAGAGATAATTTTTACAATTTACTTAATTTATTGAATTCATTTATTAAATTAATGTTAATAAAGGAATTCAGTATTTTAAAAAAAAAAGAAATTTAGTATATTATGTTATATAATTTAGATAATTAAAATATAATTACACTTAGGTTAATTTTAGTGATGGGCTCAATCAAATCCAAATTTTGAAATAATATCGAAATGCATATAGACAAAATAAGTGGATAAATATTTCAATTATATGATTTGTAGTTATATAAGTGAATAACATCTAAAAATAACTTAGTTATGGTATGCAAGGTGGGATATTCTCATGCTATTATTATGTTTTGTTTGTATATTGAGNCGACGGCTAGCAATAGGGTTTTCTTGAAGGCTTTGTATGGTTAGGCTTACAGAAAAACATAAAATTATGCTTCTACATGAATTAAACTAATGGCAAAACTTTAATCGTACTTAAATTTGTGCCCGAATTATATCATTACTTGATCTTTATATAGTTAGGAATTTTTATTTTTTATTTTTTACTTTTATCTCGATTTGATGATTTCCCTTATTATTCAGTGCATTGATGCTGTAAGACTTTTCCTCTATGGAATCCTGGATATTACCTCATTCGTCTAGGTTAAAAGCTCATGGTTCGCTTTACTTTCTAATAAACTCAGCATGACTTATTTCCAGGCTATTATTTTCATTCTTTTCGCTGCTATTTTGATCATGATGAATGGTGAATGAATTAGAGATGACATTTATGGAATCCTGGATTTGTTTTGTTTCTATAATACATGTTCGACACAACACTTAGGGAGATCATTCTCAGATACCAAGGCACCAAGTAGTACCAATAAATGTACAATTCTACAAAACCCTAGACTCTATAGCACAAGCAACAAAGCTCATTAANATTCAATGAAACTCTTAGTGCTAAGATAGGAAGTAAGACCTTAAATAATTTGTGTTTGGTTAGGTTTACAGAAAAACATAAAATTATGCTTCTGCATGAACTAAACTAATGGCAAAACTTTAATCATACTTAAATTTGTGCCCGAATTATATCACCACTTGATCTTTATATAGTTAGGATTTTTTATTTCTTATTTTTACTTTTATCTCGATTTGATGATTACCCTTATTATTCAGTGTATTGAAGCTGTAAGACTTTTAAGTTTTTTTCTAGGTGCAAACCCTTTCTGGAGTGCAAATGTACACAGAGCATTTTAATTGATCTTATTTGAGTAAACATATTATTTTTATAATATTTTATTATTGTAAATAATAATTTATTATAAAAAAAAACACGCGTCATCTTGGATGAGCACATAAGAAGTTACATATATTTTCCTATTGTAGAATGCACCTCTTTCACACAATCATAATTATTAAATTTAAAATGAAAAATATGTAATTTTAAA
>LPNX010797945.1:49771-69909 GCA_001517045.1 Pseudotsuga menziesii
TTGGAAAGTTGTTGCAAAAATGCTACAGAGTCTACATGGAAGATGAACACTGTGTGATCAAAGACAAGCATCCAAGCGACCAACAGATAGCAAAAGTGCCAATGACAAGCAACCGCTTGTTTCCATTGAGGATAGTTCCCGACATAAAAGGGAAGACAAAGACAGGAGCTACATTCAAGGCAGAAAGTGAAGAAACAGTCGAGATCCTCGACAAGAGAGAAAATTGTAGTGCTAATTTGCAAGCTGCATTTCAAACAGAAGTTCAGGATGAATCCTGGTTGTGGCATTTCAGATTTGGACATCTGAATTTTGGTGGGATAAAGCTACTGCACACAAAGAATACGGTGAAGGGATTACCATTGATCGACAAACCAGAGAGGGTTTGTGAAGGCTGCATTTTTGGCAAGCAGCACAGAGAGACATTTCCAGTCTGAAAGTCCTATAGAGCATGCACACCACTTGAAATTGTGCACTCTGACATCTGTGGTCCAATGCAGACATCATCCATTGGTGGCTGCAAGTATTTTCCAACATTTATTGATGATTAATCAAGAAAGACATGGGTATATTTCTTGAAACACAAATCTGATGCATTTGGTTATTTTCAGCATTTCAAGGCACTCGTGGAGAACCAGAGTGGTCACTGCATCAAGATCTTAAGGACCGACAGAGGAGGTGAATATGTTTCAAATGAATTTCTGAATTTTTGCAAGACCCATGGCATACAGAAACAATTCACTGCACGGTATACACCTCAGCAGAACGGTATTGCTGAAAGGAAGAACAGAACCATCATGGAGATGGCACGCAGCATGTTGGCAGCCAAGCATTTGCCAAATGAGTATTGGGGTGAATTAGTTGCAACTGCCGTATACATTATGAACCGGTGTCCGACAAAGAGTGTGAAGAACAAAGTTCCCCAAGAAGCATGGACAGGTATGAATCATAGTGTCTCCCATTTAAATTTTTTTGGTTGTGTTGCATATGCTCATGTTCCAGATGAGTTGAGAAGGAAGCTAGACAAGAAGGGATAGAAATGTATTTTTGTCGGCTATTCAGAAGACACAAAAGCATACAAGTTGTATGACCCTGTCACAAGGAAAGTGATAATCAGTCGGGATGTTCAATTTGTCGAGAACGAATCATGGGATGGAACCGTCGACATAAATGTCAAGATTGTGTCGAACATCGACAATGATGATATGGAAGAGGAAGTGGTTCAAATACCACATGTAATTCAACCGGTCAAAGCACTGTCGACTCCCATGACACCAAGACATGGTTCAACACAAGGACCATCGGCACAAGTAGCAGCTCAAGCTACACCGAAAAGTACACCAAGAGGACAGCAGACTCCATCAATCATTTCGTCGAGGTCGACATCGACAGAACCGGTGAAGACAAGAAGTCTGCGGGAGATATATGAAGCTGGTGCACCTAATTCATTCTCTCTGTTTGCATTATTTTCCCCTATATATGATCCACTAACATTTGAAGAAGCTGTTGAAGAAGTATGGGCACAAGCCATGGATGAAGAAATATAATGCATTGAGAAAAACCAGACATGGGAACTGGTCGATGTACCAAAAGACAAGGATGTAATTAGTGTCAAATGGATTTATAAGACAAACCAAGATGCTGATGGGAATGTGCAAAAGCACAAAGCAAGAATGGTAGCAAGAGGGTTCACACAGCAACCCAGCATCGACTTCAATGAAACATTTGCACTTCTTGCACGCATGGATATAGTCAAAATAGTTTTGGCCATTGTTGCACAAAACAAATGGCATGTTCATCAAATGGATGTCAAGTCGGCATTCTTAAATGGCTATCTAGAAGAAGAAGTATATGTGGAACAGCCACAAGGGTATGAAGTTCCAGGTCAAGAGCACAAAGTGTACAGGATGAAAAAGGCACTCTATGGTTTGAAGCAAGCTCCTAGAGCTTGGTACAGTCAGATTGACTCCTATCTCATTGAAAATGGATTTCACAGAAGTGAAAGTGAACCGACTTTGTACACCAAAGTCGATGAGCAAGGCAAGATGTTAATTGTCTGCCTTTATGTAGATGATTTAATATTTACCGGTGATTATGGCATAGCAGATTTTAAAACAGTCATGGAAAGTGAATTTGAAATGACTGATCTGGGGCTTATGAAATTTTTTCTGGGCATTGAAGTTCAGCAGTCTGAAAGTGGTATCTTTATATCACAGTCTAAGTATGCAAGTGAAGTTTTAAAAAGATTTAACATGTCTAACTGCAAGACAGCCCCAACACCAGTAATAACATGTTTAAAATTGAGCAAGGATGAAGAAGGATCCACTGTAGATCCTACGCTGTTCAAAAGGATTGTTGGCATCCTTATGTAATTGACAGCAACAAGACCAGACATTATGTATGGTGTAAGTCTGATCTCAAGGTTCATGGAGTCACCAAAAGACTCACATTGGCAAGCAGGTAAAAGAATTCTGAGGTATGTAAGTGGCACAAAAGACCTTGGTATTATGTATTCAACCTCAGAAAATTTTAAACTCATTGGCTATACTGACAGTGACAATGGAGGCAGCATAGATGACAGGAAGAGCACATCTGGGTACACATTTCATTTTGGTACAGGTGTTGTTTCATGGGCTTCAAAGAAACAACCCATAGTAACTCTATCTTCAGCTGAAGCAGAGTATGTTGTAGCAACAAGTGCTGCATGTCAAGCTGTCTGGATGAGGAGAGTCTTAAAATACTTGTCACATAACCATCAAGAACTGACAACAATCTTCTGTGACAACAATTCAGCCATAGCATTATCAAAGAATCATGTGTTTCACAAGAGAACCAAGCACATCGACACAAGGTTTCATTTTATAAGAAAGTTGGTAAACGACAAGGAAATTTGTTTGGAATTTTGCAGGTCTGAAGATCAACTTGCCGACATCTTCACAAAGCCATTGGAAAAGGACACATTCCAGTATCTGCGTAGTTATCTTGGAATGACAAGTTCTCCACAGTGAACTCTGTCATAAACAGAGCATGTCTAAGCTCTAAAACATTTTGTAAAGTTTTGTTTTAAAAACGCCACCTGCTCATAATTAAGGGGGAGTGTTGGAAAATGTAATTACTCACAGATCTGTACTTGACTTCTAGCCGACTTTGTCAGAGGCTGTACAAATCAAGATCTTGTCTGTAAGTCTGACAAGAAGGAAAATTCCACGAGTAGGCAATGCAATTCAGTTGAATTTATTTCAGAAGCTAAGTTGTTAGGTAGATAGTTATTACAGTCTTTAATGGCAAGTCAGTTGGCCCATGTAGTAGAAATTTTTAGATTGCCTATAAATAGAAGAAGCAAATTGTAAATCAAAAGAAAGACATAAGAGAAACAATATACACTGAAGGAACTTCGGGTGAGAAAGAGAAGTCGAAGCTCAAGCTTCTGTGCATGTGATTTAATCGACAAGCTAAAGCTTTGTAGACCGACGAGTCTGGACCGACAAGTCTGGACCGACCAGTTTGTAACCGACAAGTTTGTAGTACTTTGTTATTTCCGCATAGTTAATATATGAAATAGTTTGTGGTTGAATGCATGATTATTTGGCCACACATATTTCCAGATTTACTTCTGTAAAAGTCTTTTACAATTACTGTTAAGTGAAAGAACAAGAATCCATAAAAATCTCACCGCGTGAAAGTTCCAGGTTTTACGGCACATTGGTCGACTCAAGTCTTCCTACACATTTGGGCATATGTTTCTCATAAGTTATTTGATTTTGTAAATGTGTCTATTTTACTTCATCTTACTCACAGGTGAAAATCATTTGTAATTTCTTAAGTCTTTAGACTAAGAAACATATTCTGCAGATTTCGACCAAAGTGAGCCGACTAGAGTGGTCGGTTGAGTCAGCTGACTGAAGCAACTGACTGGTCGAAGGCAAGTAGTGAGCCGACTTGGTCGAAGCTGCCGACTTGGTCGGAGCAGCCGACTTGGTCGAAGACAAGAAGTCAACCGACTTGGTCGAAGTAAAAAGTGGCCGAGGTAAAAACCGGTCGGACAAGTAAGTCGGAGTAATTTTGGTCGAGTGTAGGACCGACTAAAATTTATAAACTTGTCTAGACAAAAAGGTAAAGGTAAAGACAAGTTTCACGAGACTAGAAAAAAGGTAAAGTGGTCGGCGTGAAAAGTGAAAATTTAAAATTTAATTTCGACTGAGCCCTAAACCCAAGTTTAGCCGGCTCGGTTTTGGCTATCACAAGTCTGGTAAATGTCCCTTGCTTTATTCAATTGATTGATTTTGGGTTTGAATAATTTTTCATAGATGGAAGTATAGTAGCATAATTTGGTATTATTGGACTTTTTTTATAGAAATTTGGAGAGAATTCCAAAATGGTCGGCATAATAAAGATACTATAAATTTGTCTATATTTTTGGCACATATTATAAAATAATTATTATTTCAATTTTATTGTTTTATTGTTGTGACACATGTTATAAAATAAAGTTTTAAAATTTATAATACATATTTTGTTTTATACTTTAGTTATACATATCAAAAAATAGTTTTATTTTGTAATATAAAGTTTAGTTACTAGTTATAAAATTAAATTTTAGTGAAGGTAATTTTTTGGAATATAATATTAGAAATTGGTTTTATTGTTTTATACTTTAATTTTTGCATTTTAATTATTTAATATTTTTTATAATTAATTTTATAAATATATTATTAGATAAATTCTAACCCCTTTTGGGACTTATATATAGATGTTTTAATGTTTTCTTTGATTTTTTGTGATGGGAGGTATAAAATATAGACTGTATTTCTTGGACAAAAAGACCCTTAACTATCAAATTCCAACACTTCATATAAATGTTGAATAATTTATATGTATTTTAAGATTTTTTAAACTTTGAATAATAAATTTTTTAAATCTAGAAGTACTTTAAAAGTGAATGCCTTAACCCTTTTGTTCGAACCGATAACGAAGTGAAGGAAAAATGGAATACTCATTTGAGAAAGAAAGTCAATGCCACCAAAGGCCTCCTTCGCAATTCTCAGTCGCCATGTAAACAACCGTCCAAATTTGACGAAATCTGCTAAGGAGGCACCAAAACTCTCAATGTCAACGAAATGGAACCTTCATTTTCTCCTTGCCGAAGACGTCGGCATTACTCGACGTACGACGGAAGACCAGAACAAGGGCTCTTCATCATGCTCTCACATTAGCGAAATAATTAGTTTTCTCAGGGGAGAGGAAGAGTTCTATGACTCTAGTGCATAAGTTGCCCGTGACAAAAAATCTATTGAAAACTTGAAGCAATTAATTGTTCGGTCCCATGATCCGGCCATTGATATATAGGATTTGATCTACAACACCGTCAATCATATTGGCAGTGCATGGCCTCATCGTAATCATCATCAGAACTCTAATATGCCAAGTATTTACTCACCCGAGTTCAAACCAATGGCATGCCCATCAGACTACACGATCCCAGGATTATATCACAGCATCTTATAGAGCGTTACATCAATGCACGGCCATGAGTCCGGACTACAAGTAGATAATTACGGTTCAGTAAACTCCCTGACAGAAACCCACAAGCGATGGAAGCAACAATACGCATTCTAAAATCACAGTAGAGCCAAAAATCCATATCCATCCACTTGGATTTAGTACTGATGATGAATTCCCCATTGATTGTGATGTTTTCCATGAATTGAGAGAGTCCGAGCTCTGAAAAAATGGATTACTTAACTCATGTATGCAGGCCAAAGATGACATAACAGGTCAATGTTCAGAGCCATGGTTGAACTGTATATTAGCTAGATGGCCAACTAAATGCCAAATGTAGTTGGACTAAGGCTTAAGTGATTAGAATTGAAGTTAAGATAATAGTTGTAAAATCATTGGAGTTAAGCTAATAGTTGTATCTAATAGTTAAGCTAATAGTTATCAAGATAACTGTGAATAGAATTGAAGTTAATCTAATAATTTTAGAATCATTGGAATTAAGCTAATAGTTGTATCTAATAATCGATGGAGTTAAGCTTGTACTTGTACCTAATAATCCAATAGTTGGAGATTGATTTTAATTTTTACAACTATCACTCACTGTGCTTATCACATGTTAATTAAGCTATCTTGGACGATGGCCATATAATCAATCTGGGTAGTACACTTGTCTCATTCTCGTTTAATTTTGGACGACGCCCATAGAATCAATCTCGACAGTACACTCATCTCATTCTCGTCAGTAGATGAAAAAGCATAGATGGTAGTCCACCCCAAAATTCTAAGATATATATGCCTATCAACGTGATGGCGTGTTCACCAAAACCATCACGAAGGCTCTTTCAATGGGGAATCTCTTTGGACTATGGCAGATTCACAAACAATGAACATACAACATTTTCTCATAAACAACACAAAAAAAATCAGAAATTTAAGACTCACATACTTAAGCACATATCTACAAACAATCAACCTCCAATCTCTCACATATTCTTAGGCATTCCAGTGAATGTCCATACACAAATATTATTCTTATTAGTCAATTACTTTCACATACAATACATTTATATAGTTGGTCCCAGATCTAACTTATTCTAAACATTGGGATAGAGGTTAAGAGAATCTCTCAACAATCTTCAATAAATCCATTGTAAGCAATATCTCTAACACCCTCTCTTATTGCTTGTACATTACAAATAAAAAACATTAAAACACATAAAGACAAAATCATATCATAATTGCCTGATATGGTCCACACAAGCAATTACACCCACTCTTAAATCTTAAGGTTTTTTCTCTTTTATCTCCTGGGATTTTACAGAACGTATGTGACATGGATAAACCCAGAGTACAGTGCATCTGACATATCACCATGCCATCATATCCATGGCTGTAGGACACCACCATGCCATACGACTATGGGCCGTAGCATGCCATCGTATCCATGGCTATAGGACACCGCCATGCCATATGACTATGGACCCTAGCGCCATTTTAAAACGGAATTTGAATTTCAGACAAATCTTAGCCTACAACATATGTATTAATGGGCCATTGCAAATTTCATTTTCAATTTCACAATGCCAACCAAATTTCAATTTAAATTCAAATTCAGGAGACAATCTAAATATTTAATTTACATGGGCAATGGTATGTATTGAATTCATTCAAACAAAAATTTAATCACTCGATGGAATGAGATCCGGGGTGTTTAGTATCATCGATGATGGCCATGGAGTAGAAGACGAGAAGAAAACGTTGGGTTTATGCAAGTTTGCTCCTCATATTTGCGTACAAGTTAAAGTAGTTCACGCGAGCTCCAAAGCTTGTGACAAGTCGCCATGCTTCGAATCGAGTAAAGAGTATGATGTGCACATAGGACACTGTGTTGTTAATCCTCCATAAAACTGTCGTAAGTTTTGCACTATTGATCACTTTTAAACCTATGGCTGAGTTATCCATTTATTTAAGCATTGCAAAAATGAAGCAATTCCATGGTGATCGAATCTACCTCTAGGATAAGACTATTGTTGAACCTTAATTCCGAGAGATCAGCCAAAAGAAAGTCTAGATTACAAGATTGTTATATTTTATGAAGATTGCGTGTAACGATTTGCCAACTATGAGTTGTATTTTATATTCTAATTGTATTTTATATTCTAATTGTATTTTATAATGATATGATTATTTACCATATCTCTTATATAAAATGTAATGTAGGAAGCCTTAGTATTGAAAACCAATATCCATGAATTTTAAAATATATTTTAACTTGTGTTTTATAGTTATTAAATTTTTATCCAAGACTTTTAAATTTTAAAAGTATCTAATTGATGGCTTCATAAGCATGTGAAATGTTATGACTAGAATTGAATATTTAGTGTGTAATATCTCAATTTTGATCTTATTATATTAAAATTGCAAATGATGTAAATATCGTTATTAAATCGTGGTGAGGAGCTCAAGCTCAAGGCCAAGGCTCTACCATGGATTTAGTGTTTTATGTATCGGCAATTAAAATCGATGCATATTGTTATTGTGCTAGCCAGGTTTAGTATAAATTAAGACATCATGTAAATATGCAATTTAATAAAAATACTCACAACTAGCTATGTCAATGCAACAAAGAAACGGGGGCATGATTTCACAAGGAATAGGGAGGGAAAATTTTCAAACCCTTGAGCCAAATGTCAATGGGAGAACCCATAAAGCTGTCAACTACATTTTTTTGTCTTATTCACCCAATCATTTATTTCTTCGAGAAATTGGTTGAGGTAGTTAATGCCTTGGGATGGGAAGAGTATGGCAGTCAAATTCGTATGGAAGCCACCCATTTTTGGGAAATTGAATTTTGATTTACGGGGCAAGTAAATACCCAGAAATGCATGCCCAAACCATTATTCACCCATACGCACGCAACTGGAGCTTGTTGTGCATTTTATCTTCATGTTTTTCTGTCGTTTCCTCATTTGTCTCCAAGCTGGAAACTTGATTATGTATTGCTCAGTTCTTGGGAAGATAGATCCTCGTTTTGGGTGTTTAGGGAGGTCATTTTTTCCCCTGTGATTCCCAAGAATGTATCCTGAAATCATATGGCTCACCCAGGGTTGTTTCCCCATGTGCAATTTCATTTTTGGTTGCTCGGGACATTTTTCTCAGACCCAACACTTGTGTTTGTTGTTATGTTCGTCCTTGGGTTAGTCTGAAAGTCTTAGGAGTGGAAGAGGCCCAGAATTGGCTTGATAAACCTAGTGAAGAGCGGAACCTCACAAACAGATCAAGAGGGGTTGGAAAATATTCTATGCACACCTTGAAGAGCAATGGAAGGGAAGGTATGTCACGAAGGACTGTGTAACAGTGAAGGGAATACTTCCTTTTGTTGGGTGTGTAGGTATTGTGGATTCCAAGCTAGATAGATATGGTGCAGGTGTCCATAGCTCTATGGTTGACCTCACTAGCTTAGCAATTCTACCTTTTCACTGCCTTAGCAGCCTGATAAACCCAACTATAGATTGACTTGGCTGAGTTTTGATATGTTTTGGTTATGTGTGAGCTTATTGTTCCCTAGTTCCTTGTGGAAATCATGCCCAACTCGGGGGTGGCAGTGGTGCTAAGAGATTGATGAGCACACTGGCCTATAGTTGGGTGGAACGTTGCAGCGACATAGCTAGTTGTGGGACAACTTATTTCCAAGATAAGTATTCTCTCGTATTTAATTTCTGCAATGTATTTACTTGATGAATTATTATGAACATATTGAATGTGTTGAAATGTATTTGCTTCTGTTGTGTATTTACATGTATTATGCATCTATTTATGTTTTATCTCAATGCATTGTGTTTATGTTCATGGGGCCAGATTGCCTAATATTATAGACATAGCAGTGTAGTCGCGTCCTCTCCTCGACGAGTAGAGGGGAGGGGGCATGACAATATGTCGTGCATTAAATTTAAATTGTGCTATGGAAAAGTTAAATATTTTTAATGTGTGATATCTAATTTATACTTTTAGAATTTGTGATTGTAAATATGTTTAATTGGAGAAGTGATTATATTTTTATCAATATAATATATTGATTAATATTTATAATAAATAAATAAAATAATAAATTGAATCAACATTATTAGTTGTGGTTATATTACATTATGCATGTTTGAAAGGATAGAATAATGTATAACAATTCTAATTTAGTTGTGAAAGGGAAATGATTATAATGGTATTTCTACATAAATAGCCTCAATACAGAGTAAGAAATGTCAAGCCTCCAGGTCATTGTGTTAAATGTTTTATTATTGTTGTCATTACTAGTTCTATATCTCATTGACAACTCATCAATGGATAGGTATGACAACTCATAGAATAACAATTCACATGATGAGAAACTGACATTTTTAGCTGACATGGCACAATAACAAATGTTGAAAATTGCATTGAAGTGTTGAGATGGTCAAACGGTAACGGTTCCCGTCAAACAAAATATGGAGATGGAAAATGAAACAAGCCAAACTCAATAACATAGACTTTGCAATGTGATGACATGATTAACAAAATTGAAAAAAAATAGAGACTTAACTCAACCTTGGCATGATGACAGTTTTTGTCAAATAATATATGTAGATGATCCACACTGTTGACCACCTGACATGGTGAAGCCTAAATGAAAGAACAACTAGTACTCAATACATGACTCAATTAAATTATCGTGACACACATGGTGTGACTTGGAAAGTCTACCGAAGGGGTAATATGGCCACAAAAATGGTAAAGTGAAGTGTGGGCATGACGAGATCCTTGACTTGGACATGATGGTACTAATGAAATGACTAGGTGACAAATTTAATATGTTCATTTAAGTCATTAAGTACTAACACTTTGAAATCATATTAAGTTGAGAATCATTTTTATTAAAATTTATGGGTTTGGAAGTAGTTTTCTAGAGATTTTGAGTGACTTTTCATTGATTTAGACTACGTAATTGTCATTCATGATTTGGTAATTGTGATTGTGACATAAATTTGTATTTTACTGATTGATTTTGATGATTTGAATTCTTACTTGGATTTTGTTGTGCTAAAAGTTGATAGGTTACCTATTTGTATGAATATAATGTGATCTATCTTGTAGTTTAATTGGATATCCTCAGTCCTTGTGGATGACTAGTAGGCGTTGAAAATATAAGTCAGTATTAACAATTATTGAGAAGTATTACTAGGTTTATATTATGTAAAATTACTATTGAAATATCAAGAATGTGATGAAACCTTTGGATGAAACATAAAATCAATGATAGTAGCATATCTAGTAATCATGGCCATGATATTGAGAAAATTTCTAGAAAACAAATCTATAAATTCTTTAATGGACAACACCAACATGGATGGATGATCAAGGTTGTACCCAATGTTGGACAATTTTCTCATAACAATTGCAAAAACTACCAAAATAATGCTTCCAAACTAAGATACAACAAATCAAATAACTTCCTTGATCATAGTGCATATGACTTGTCATTCCCGTTGTGGATGTTCATCTCTCTCTCTCTCTCTCTCTCTAATATGTTCCAGTGTTCATTGTTGTTAATGCTTTGTTGGCCCTTATGGTATTATACTTTCCTTGACTGTTTCACGATGAGGGTTTGTTTTAGATATCATGATTTGTTTTATGTCTATCTTGGATGTGCTAGATCTCTACCTGATAACTCTGTTAATATGCCAATACGTGATATGGGGAAACCATGTTTATTTCACATCCTAATTCTTACTAAGTGCACATTTATTTACCTAGTTTGGCATGTCGTTCTCCTTCCTATGTGGATTCATCCAGTTGTAATCTCCCTATCTACTCCTTATCTTCCTGCTTCTGCATTTATTCTATGGCTTAGCCTTTTTCTACGCCCAATCCAATTTGTGTTTTCCTGTGTTCTAGGCCTGTCTTCAAGGCCTATGTATTTTCCACATGTTTTTTCTATTGTGCCAACTGCATTGTTTACCTTGTTTTTCATGTTGGATGGTAGATGCTTGACCATAGCACTCGTCCATGTGGCCTCATTCACCATGTCATGAGCTTAAAGAAATGCACCTTCTTTCCTACCTTTAACCATTGTACCTAGAAGTCTGATCAGATGCCCTTTTCAGGGAACATTAATGCTTTGGGATTATTCAAAACCCCTTCCTCTTTATTTTATTGGTGGAATGAAGTGGTATTTTTTTAAAATTCAACCTTTTTCATAGGCGCAAAGGTTTCCTTAGTAAGAAAAATAAGCATAATTTCATTTTGATTACTATGGGAAAAGGGGAATCGATGATCCCATTGGTGGATAGCTGGGTTTGGTAAAAAAGGTGATTTTATCATCATCATCATCGTTTTATATTATTATTATTATTATTATTTTAACCATGGGAACTTAGCAAGCTCCCAAGAGTATATGCAACAACCCGTAAGTCACATATACCAATAACTCATTGGACATCCTGGGTCGAGACATCACATCAAGAGGATGCTTACCCTTTCAACTTCACTATGACGGGTCAATATGTGCAACCTCATCCCCCATCGGAATTGAACCTTTGACCTCTTTAGAGATAACACATGTTCTTAACCATTAGGACCACTAAGGTGCACTATTTGTTTTTTTCTTAATGAAAGAAGGTAGGGTGTTCAAGGAACAAAATAACAATGAAATTTAATGCAGGTGAAGGTAAAAATGCCTCTCCTTTTGCTATATTTTTTTATCCTTGTTTTTTATTTTTTTATTTTTTTTAAAGAACAATGGAATGGGGGATTTATCTGTGTAATGAATGCATAAGGAAACGGGGCTCATAAAATGGATCGGATTTAAGGAGGGAATATTTTTATTTTAATTCAGAAAAATGGTACACATTGGCATTTCTCTGCGAAGAGGGGCCCAAAGGGGGGGACATTTTTCTTTTTCCAAAAAAATGACAAACATAGGGAATTTTGTGCAAGGAGGCACTTGGGAGATCCTTAAAATTTTGGGGACCAAGGCACGATGATAATGTTAGCGATGAATGCAACTTGTAAATTAACGGAGCATGCAAAGATGGCAAATTTCAATCAACAAGACAATAAATTTGTAACTAGGATAAACTTGATTTAAGTGTCAAAAGGGTTGAAGGATGACAAATTTTTTCAAACGAGACAAAGATGTGACTAGCGATTCAATGTGGATGTAATGAAACTCACCCTGTGACATGACAAAGAATATAGAGAGAAACAACGTCCATCACTTGATGCCAATTGGGTCATTAAAACATGCATGATGTAACTTTGGAAGGTTGTTGAAGGGGTCAAATGGAAGCATGTATGGTGAAACAAAATATGGGTGCAATGATGATTTTTCTTGGATATAATGGTTTAAATATCATAACACAAATATATGTGCGGCGAGAAATGAAACAACTTCAAAGCTCAACAATTACATCATGATGACATTCATGACAACAATTCACAAGGTAGAAGTGGGGTTGATGCAAATGATGAAAGTGAGTACAGATGGGAAGAGCACATCACTCTGGACATGATGGTCTAGACAGAATGCCAAAGAGACCAAATTTAGTATGTTGGTCCAAGTCACTATGTTTTCACGGTTCCGAATTGTATTGTTGTTGAGTATCAACAGAAGAAAAACAAACCCATATGCTGCATTGTCTATTAATATGCATATATTCTCCCAACATATACTGAAATTCACGAAAGGGTTGTTCAACAAGGGGAAAAACCTAGGGCAAGTAAAGTTTGGGCGAGTTTACAAAGGAAATTTGTAGGTAGGTTATTTATCCATTTCGCTAGGTAACTGCTACATTTTCTATTATCAAGTTTACATGCTTATTGGTAACTTAACAATCATACAACTCCTTTGTTGAATGTGAGGGATTAAAATATCATAACGATTGGACATATCCTTGTTGTCTAATTTGGAATTTCCATCTATTTCCAAAATAATAATGTCTATTAGTGTTTATTAGCTCTAGGAACCATATTAATCCATTCCTTATATAGTGTTTTAGTGTCTCACAAAGAAGGCATATATACATTTGGATAGATTCTCCCTTTGGTTTTCAATTCTCCATTATTAAACAGAAGCCATGAAATTCCTTCTCTAGATTGTAGACCTACCATGAATTATCCATGTGATGATTGCATTAATAAGAACGCCATAAAGTCGGAGAGCATGCATTAGAAATATTCTTGATATGACAAGTCTTAGATGAGAAGAGGGAGAAGTGAGAAACATGAAAACATGTTTGAATATCCTCACTATGACATGTCTTCCCTGAGATGAAAGAGAACCAAGCAAAATGATCCTTTAGATGAGCTTCTCCCATTTATGACTCATAAAAAAATAGAGCAACTAGTTGTGATGAACACTCTATATATAGAAAGGGCCCTAATATAGATGTAGAGTTTACATAAGTGTTAGAGAAATTAATACAAACATGTAGATATAGTAATCACATATTAATGAAATGGAGATTGTACATGTTATATACTCCATACAGCTTAATGAACGTCGTATTATCCATAGATTGGATATCGTTCCTTACCTATGAAATTAGTTTCTTTTGAAGGTATTTCAAAGGAGAAATAACACTAAAATGTTTATTGTTGGCATCGATGGTATTTTACTACTAGTATTAAATGAAAAACTTGTCACCGGACACAAAACTTGTCAATTTCCTCTTCATCTTCAAAAAACCTATAAATTATGAACCCACTACAAGATTTGTTGGAGTCATCATATGCCTTTGTTGATGAGAATGTAATAAGGCACTAGAGCATAGTAGAGGAGGAAACTAAATTTGGTTATCATTTGAATCCCAAATTTGGAATTTTATTTTTCCTAATCCATAGTTCTAACATTTGAAATTTTTTTTGGATTGTTTTCTATATTTGATTTTATATCTGTAATTATGATTCATTAAATGAAAATATTTCCCTAACCATTGGCCTCATCTAATTATAATTTTGATGGAAACAAACTAACCACCAACATGTCTATTCCTGATTTGATTTACAAATAACAAATCCACTTGAATCGTGAATGGAGAATACCGATGGGCTTGATCAAGATCAATCATTGAACCATCAATCTAGTGATATTTTAGTATAATTTCCTCGATCCATTTCTTATAATGGTTCTTACAACGATCAACATTACAACGTCTCAATATTTGTATCGCTTTCCCATCTCTAAATCCTTCTTCATGGGTGAATTAATAGTGTCCACCTTTCAAACTAAAACTTTGTGAGTTCTTTCATTAGTGAATTCATACTATTGATGTTACCATACTCCATAGAAATGTGAAGGAATGCACCCACCATCGATACATAGAGAAAGTAATGCATATGTGACATCTTTAGGTGGATAAACGGGATGTGAAAGAATTAGCACACCATGTGGTGAAAGAAAAGGGAAGCACCATCTATGAGTGGAAGAAATAAATACCCGTCATAAATAGCGAACGATAAATCTTAGTAATTGGCTTTTGATATATATATATATGAGGTTATAATCAAACAACTCCATTGTTAAATAGTAAGGATTAAAAGGAGGCATAATGATTGGACATATCCCCACCATCCGATTTTGCATCCTCCATCCAATTCCAAAATATTAGCATTAATAAATTTATGATCAAAGAGGAGACTCCTTAGATAAAAGTAGATCACTTACTAACTTAATCTATGATTAACTTTTCTATTAAAAAAATAATTTCTAAATTATGATTAAAATGTTCAAATTTCAGATATCGTAGAAAAAATAGAAATTACTTTCTCTACTTTTACATAGAAATGAGAAATGAAAGTATCTATGAGGATAAAGTTCAATTCAATGCGGGTTCATTTCACTATAAAGATGTTCATATTGCTTGAAATATAATTGTATAAAAAACGTTTTCATCCTTATCCCTAAAAAGTTGTTCATATTACTTTCCATTATATTAGTTAATTGTATAAAAAACATTTTCATCCTTATCCCTAAAAAGTTGTTCATATTGATTAAAAAGTATTTCAGTATTGCATTGTACAAAATTTAAACAAAAAGGTAAGTTTGATGACCATAATCACCGGAGATCATATTCTTTATATAAAGTATACTAGCAATTGTACCTAGGGGTGCAATAAAAGAACGTCGTGTTGCAAGCTAAGCAAGGAGATGTGGACACATACAACAAGACATATTCTTCACATAATCGGCCATTACATTATCGGCATGTATTCTTCTCGTATCCAAATGAGAATGGATTGTTAGTTTTTGTAGTTCTTATGTTACAATCAAGTAACATTGCATAAATTTATGGATCTATCTACTATCTTGTTGCTTATACTAAAGATTGTCAAATTCCAATATATTAATAAAATCTGGGTTTTGTATTTTTCAGATGCCAACCATTATCTATCCACCCTTGAAAATTTGATCCCCTAATAATTGCACTTGGAAAGCTGAGGTATATAGACTACCCATGTATTGCTAACAAAAGCTGTGAAGTAAGTGTATAACTAAGACATTTCTAAAAACCCCTGATATAGCTCTATACCAAATAATATTGAACTTGACAAAAAAGAAAAGAACAAAGGATGTGGTTTACTTAAAAGTCTAAATGCACAAAAGAAAAGACTTTCTACTAAATATGAGTAAATCATAAAAGTAAAATAACTATGAAGTATGAACATAGAGAGGGATAAGATACATACTCTTTATACTCTTGGTAGCAAAGTAGTGAATAGGACCATGTTAGCTGAATTATTCAATAAAAGAGAGTTACTCAAAGAAAATACCATAAAATACTTTGTTTTAATTGAGTTTGGTTTAGAAACAAAACTGCTACAAAGCAACTTATTAACACTATATTACAACTTTCATCACTCCACATCTTATTCACACTACATTGTAGTTGAAATGATATAGAGTAAATACAAAATAATATGATAATGACAAAGGCTTTTATTTTGATTTAACCTATTTAACATTATATTACAACTTTCATCACTCCACATCTTATTTACACTACATTGTAGTTGAAGTGATGCAGAGTAAATACAAAAATATTAATATCCACATCTATTTTTTTTTATTTGATGTAAATATTAATATTTTTTTAAGTGATCTTTTTTATTTATAAAAATATAATAAAATAAAAAACAAGTAAATTTAATTTTAATTCAGTTATGGGTTCAACTATGGAGTAAGCACAAGAAGAAGCTTTGAAAAAGTTATATTATTTTTTGTATTTGCAATGTATGATATTTTTTGTTGACATTTTGAACACTACAAAGTGGAAATTTTTTATTTTTATTTTAAAATATACATTTAATTAATTTTTACTTTAAATTTTTTAAAATTTATAAGAATTTAATAAAAATTTATAATTTTACTTGATTGATAAGAATTTTGGTTATATTAATATATTATTAAAAGAAATTAAACAATTATTTTAGAAAATAATAATAAAAATAATAATTTTTTTGTATAGGTTCAAATTACAGTTAACTTCATTAAAATATATATGAAAAATCCAATATACAATTTGCTTACCAAACAATAGCAACCAACCAAATTTAATTTGATTTGTAATAACAAGCGTAATCATGATAAAATTAATCCATTAATATTATATTTTAGATTTTATTTTAAAGAATTCATTTGAAAATCAATTATCTTTAATGGTAAATCATTTCAGCAAGATAATGTGTTTTGGTTGGACCACCATCGTTGAATAAAATTGTGGATTTTTTTAGCTTTATGCTTTTGCTTTTTAATTTTATGTTCTCAACTTTTTGGTTTATACAACACTTTGAACTTTTGGTGGCATGCCCCACATCACTAGTCAATATATACATTGCCCAGCACTAATTTTTGTAATACTTTCCTCTAAGTAATGAGATGTCCGGTTAAGAGTAATAGAATTTCATCCCCACGTTTAAAACAAAACAGCCCACTGTTATTCATACACCCAACAATATAACCTTTGAAAATAGCAAAGTCTCCAAAGCCAAATCAAACACGGGTATCTTAATATGCAAGTAATCAATTGCTAACAACTACTTTTGTTCAATATTTCAACCTAAACAAATCTAAACTAATATATAAATAATTAACATATCTATAAAATATTAAATAAATCTGTGTCTAAATAAATCTGCCAAGTCACTTGGTCATTTTCATACGGTTGATCATTGAGAGCTATTTTATTCAAAACTTGTTTATAAGATACTCATGCGGTTGTAGTGGTTGTAGCTGTTGCTACCTTAGTATGCACGAATTTCAGAGCACATCTCACATCAAAACTTGCTTACCTGTTGGGATAGAGAAGCTTGTAATTTGTACAAGTAAAGTGGGTTAAATTATTAGTTGGTCGACCTTGCAAACTATATTTTGTTCCCCTTCTTTTATGTATACTCTGAGGGGGCTGACTCACCAAATTTAGCATAAAGTTATTTTTAAAATTAAAAATTCTTCGATGCTTGGACATGTAAGATCACAAAGGCTTCAAATTTAAAATTAAAAATTCTTCGATGCTTGGACATGTAAGATCACAAAGGCTTCAAATTATGGGCCGCATGCATATGAGGGCAACACATTACATAAAAACAGAACCAATTACCTACAAACAATATCTTAAGGGCAACACATTACATAAAAACAGGCCGCATGCATATCTTCATTTTTTAATCTGTGATGCCAACTTAAGTGAACTTAAGTGCCAAGAGAACAAACAAGTTGTAGTATGGACATGAAAGACTTCCAATAAGAGTCGTAACATTGTATACTAAGCTGCGGCTAATTGATTCAACAACGATTGGAAGTTGTTAATGTGTGGAATCGACAATAACTAACTCTTCCTAACATTCTTAACTGCAATAATTTTCTTCATAGAAATAACCTTCTTCTCATCTCCAGTCTTACATTCCTATAGAGTGTGCAACACTGCAAAGCATACTGTGAGGTTTTCATATTGCTGATGACGACTACTTAAGGCCAAGCAAGATAATAACTAATTTTCTAATTTCTACCATCTCTTTGTTCCCAACCTCCCACTTGATAATTGTGTCTACATTGGAAGGGCTTTTGCTTTTTAACACTGGTTATTTTCTAATAGGTTCCTCCTAAGAGAAGCATTTACATCTTTTGCTTCCACAAAATTTTCTCTGTGAAGCTTCTTACTTAGGCATGCTTCTAGCCACTGTTAAAATCTGAATTTATTCACTCAAACTCCGTTGAAGGAGTCTACAGCTTCATATCTTTAAAACAAGGCCTAGAATCTCCCTTTTGCCAGTCTATTCTACCTTCGATGCCAATGTTGAAATATTATTGTAGTATACTTTTGAACCCTGCGCTATAAAAGAAATTAAAGCAATATTGCACCATAAAAGAAAAGAGCTGAATGTAAAGTAAGAATAGAATAATGTTTCTATGAGTTTGCTGCTACTTTAAAAAAATCCTCTTTAAGAAAACACAAGTCAAGTGGCTTTTGTGCATACAACAAATACTTAAAAAGCTTTACTTGATTCTACTGCCCAGTAAATTTGTAAAATCTAAACTGGACTAAACAGAGTAGCATTGATAGACAAAGTACTCTAATTTTACAACTAAGACTAAAAAAGATTATTGTGATCTGTCATTGTAACTCCAACAAATGCAATTAAATCAGACAAAGATTATACCTCCTGAGCATGTTGTTCGTTGAAGGAAATGATATCAGCCAGTGTGTGGACAGGAGAATGCAGTAGCTCTGAAAGGTGGATATTCAAATTGTGTTTAAATTCGTATAACATAACAGTGAATTCATATTTGCTGAATTTTGTGCTCAAGATGGCATTGATGTCGTGATTTTCCACCAAAGTTGCCCCTTCTTGCCTGCAAATCAGAAAGCAAAGATTTTAAAATGTCTCACATCATAATTTTTCAAAAAACAGATGTACTGCAACTCTCTATTTTGTTTTTCCCTGAAATGAAGCAGCATATAATGTAACCTGGAAAGATTACTGTTCATTCTGATATGACCTTAAAGTCCCCAGATGCTTCTCAAAGGATACTGCTTCAGTGGATCCATGCCTCTTAGAAAAATCTGGATCTCGAACAATGCCCATTCTCTTACCATGTAATCCATCAGGTTTGAGGAACTGCTTATAACCCTCTTTTGGGATAAACTGAGCTGCATCATTTGAGGCTCTGTGATCTCGTGGATCATAACCAACAATTCCATCTAGCAAGTAGACCGCAACAGTTACAGTTCTGCAAATGGGTCTGTTTTGAACCATCAAATCAGGGTCAAAACATATTCATTATTTATCTGAGAAAAACATGAAAAAAAACCCATCAAAGGATGTCGAACTACGCTCAGGTAAGGGATAGCCTTACCATCACATTTAAAGCTGAGGTAAGACCAGAGCAAACCCTTCCATGAAGGTCAGACCTTTCTGGACCTTACCTTCTTGATAGCTCAGACAAGTGTCAGGCCATCTTTAGCGGCAGTAATTTAAAATCCATTAACGACAACTTTACATCATCAAGAAGTTTAATTAAATATTATTTAATTAATCGAACGGCGGATATTCCCCTACCATTCTCCTTCTACGCAGGCAGGCCACCGCCCAGCTGCCCAAGGGATCCCACATGA
>LPNX010797945.1:78351-89046 GCA_001517045.1 Pseudotsuga menziesii
CTTCTTAAATTTTACTTATAAACAATTTTTTAATATTGTAAATATCAAATATTTTTAAAAAGTATTTTTGTTAGTTACCATATCATATCATTATTGCATCATATTGCATTAATTTTTAATTTTTAATTTTGTGTTCATACATAGAAACAAAAAACAAAATACATCAATTATCATTCATAGTTTATAGTGAATTTAATAATTTGATTATTAAATTTATTATGTTTTTAATATCTTATATTTCATAAGAAATACTAATATTGAGTATTAAATTTATACAATTTTTTATAGTTAATTTATTAATGGTTTTTTATTAAAAACCTAAAACAAAAAAATTCATTAAAAATTCATTTTTTTAATTTAATAACATATTTTCATTATTTTTGTATCGATTAATTTATATATAAATCAACTATTTTTATTAATAACTATTTAATTTTAAAATAAATAAAAATTCAAATATAAACTAAATGATAATCCTTAATATACTAAATAATATATTAACAATAAATAAAATGAAAATATATCACAATACACTAAATAATATATTGATTTAACAATAGAACTATGAGATTACCATTTATAGAACTTATTAGAAATGTTTTAAATCTTTACCTTAAAATAATATTTGCATACTTTCAATAAATGCATTTAAAAACATTATATAAATAGCTTAAACCAAATTGTTTTTACATGTAATTTTTTTACGGATTTAAAGAATGAAGAAATGGGAGATGATTAATGAACTAGAGGTTCAAGATCCAGAGGAGATGATGGAATTTTTAGCAAAAGATTTGACTTGGACAGAAATCTATGGGGATCAAGTTGCAATCATTCCCTATTGTCGACTTGATGATTTTGTAAATGGGGAGCAATCAAGTGAAGATGCACCTACTCAATTTGTTGTCCATAGTCGACGTAGTAAACAAGTGGATGATATCAAAGTGACCAATTTTGGAACATATATAGAATATGCTATGTGGTTATTTATATTTGTTGCAATATATTTATAAACTTTCATTTCAAGTTCGTTATGTCAAACATACATATATATTCTATCTAATTTGTTGTAGTTGTTTCTATATAGTTATTGGTGCGCATATGGTCCAGACACACGGGAAGTTACTATAAATGCATTAGAACCTATAAAGAAAAAACGCAATCCACGTCAAAGCATTAAAGTTGCTTGTCAATGTCGCTTTATTGTGCGACAACTTCAACTTTGACCACATGATGCTATTATAACATATAATGCATGTAGACATATTGATAAATGTAATGTTGTCTGCCATGGGAAGGATGCAATTGGCAAGCCTCAAACATTCAATTATGCACCACATCTATCAGAGGATATACGAAGTTCTATCCAAGATTTGGTTCGAAAAGGTTTTAATGCTACAATGATATGGGACATGTTCATCTCTGATGTAGCGCAAGAATCATGCGAGTTATTTATGGGGATACCTTGAGATAGCTTGATGACAAGAAAAGATATCTCAAACATTTACAACGACATGAAATAGATAGAATATGTTAAAGATGAAAGTGATCCATTGAGTGTGGAATGTTGGTACAATCAATGTGCTGAAAACTTTTTTTTCTTCCAAAAACAAGATGTTGGTGAAAATGTTCCTTTTATGATAGGTATACAAACACCGTGGATGCGTTCAATCATGGTGAAACATTCACACAACAATGTTATGTCAATGGATTCAACATTCAGCACAAATAAATATGGAGTAAGTACATATTTATCATAAATACCATTTCATTTTTTACATTCATTTGAATTCTTATACCTTAAGTATGATTATAATTATGTCTTGTTTTCAATATTGTAGTATCAACTCTACACATTAATGGTTTTTGATGAACATCACAATGGGGTTCTGGTGGCATGGGTTTCTTCACGCAACAGTACAACTGATATTTGTAAATGGATGTCAGCATTATTTAATGTTGGTGTGGAAGAACATCGAGGTTGGCGCGTGCAATATTTCATTACAGATGATGCTGCAGCCAAGATTGAGGCATTAAGGTGAAATGTGTATTTTTTTGGAAGGACATGAAACAATAATGTTTACATATATGCTCTATTTTAATGATTTCCCCATTTCAAAACTCCAACCAACTCCACAATATTATTATGTGTATGGCACGTTCGTCGAGCATGGTTGAAGAACATTGGAAATAAAGTCAAAGGAAAGGAAAACAAAATCCCCAACTTTCGCGCTTTAGGAGAAATCATGCACTCGTGTCCTGATGATGAATCTGTACAACATGCAGTTACAAAGTTCTTTAATGATTTCGAGGAGGAGAAATTTTTTTTGCAATATTTTAAGACCAATTGGCTATCTAACAATAAAATACGTAAGTTTTTTATAGTTAGTTTTCATGACTCAAGTATGGAATGACATATTTGAATCTATTAATTCATAACTCCCATTTTTTTCCAGATATGTGGGAAAAAGCTTACAGGAATTTTCCACATTCGAATCAAGATACAAATAACGCAATTAAATCCTACCATGGGTGCTTAAAACAAAGGTACCTTAGTGAGCATAACCATGCATGTCATAGACGAGTTGAATGGCTTATTCATGTGTTCCTGAAAAAGGTTGAATTATATTACAAGCATATGCAACATTTAAAAGAAGTGGGTGTTATACGACCTAAAAAATCCCAGGAACAATTGAAAGACAACAAATTCAAAGCGAACAAAATCCCAAACAAAGATTGTGTTGTTGACCATAAATCTAATGGTGAATATAGGGTTCAAAGCCAAAATAAGGATACTCGTGGTACTTGGTATAATGTCATATATAAAGGGTCAACTTTCCACTTCTGTGACTGTAATTGGGCATTAAATGGGAATGTTTGTAAACATGTACTAAAAGTTGGTATGTTGGTGAGTAACGATATTTTTGGTGATAATTGAGCCGAGAGGCTCTCTACAGCCCAGTATGGGGGAGATCTTGTAATGTTACGTAACGTTATGTAACGTTAAGTAACATTATGTAACGTTAAGTAACATTATTTTTATTAATAGAAAAATAGATTTTTTAATTATAAAACAAAATAAATGTCGGCCAGAAAAACAACCTAATATGGGGGAGATGTTGTAATCTTCCTACCTAACAAAACAATAAAAAGGTAAAAAATAACAAAACAATAAAAAAGTAAAAATTTAATTATCCCAAAAAAAACATGGATCATAAAAAAACACAATATGGGGGAGATGTTGTAATGTTCCTACCTAACAAAATAATAATAATAAAAAAATTGAATTATTTGCAAAAAAATGTTGGCCTTTTAAACAACCCATGGTTTTATTATATATGGTTTAGGAGGACCAGGCACATGGTTTTAAAACCATGTGCAAGGCCTCCTAAAAAAACCCATGGTTTTATTTTACATGGTTTAGGAGGGCCTTGCAAATGGTTTTAAGACCATGTGCAAGGCCTCCTAAACAACCCATGGTTTTAGGAGGGCCTTGCATATGGTTTTAAAACCATTTATGGGGAGATGTTGTAATGTTTGTACCTAACAAAATAAAAAAATATTAAATATTATATGTTGGCCATAAATAATATTAAATATTAATAATAAATATATTATATATTGACCTTAAATAAAAAGATGTGTCTTTTGGTTTGAATCAAATCAATGGTATATATAGGACACACCAAAGTTGATAGCTCATTAAATGTAATACCTAAGAAGAGGTTTGCACCCAGAAAGATTTGATCCCTCTCGGTGCTTGATAGAGCCTAGGATTTGGATCTACGCTGGTCTATTATCAAATGTCTCTAGCTCTTTTGTTGAAAGCCCTAGATCTTTAGTTGAATTAAATGAAACAATAGTATCGAGTCCAAAATTACAAACAAATCCTCCACTATGCTTCGATTCTCCTCCCAATCTTAGTTTCTATATTGAAACAAGTATTAATGATGTGGATAATTCCTCGTATCATGTTGATTCAACGCGTGTAAGACTAGATAATGTCGTATTTGAGGTTGATGGAATGGAATCTACGATGGAATCGATTAATCAAGATTTCAAGGGTTTACTATCCATAAAACCAAATTTTTTTGAGGAGGCTCATCCATTGAAGAATGTGCTTGCCAATGCACGAAAAGAATACAATAAAATGTTATTCAGTATTACAACTCCATCAAAGATCACTACCAAAAGGAAACATAGCTTTTTGAGCCCAACAAATAAAAAAAGGCGGCATAGTCATGGGCTACAATTAGGAAAATAAAAATCAGAATTTCAAAGGGTGGGATGAGTTCGTGTGA
This sequence comes from Pseudotsuga menziesii, assembly GCA_001517045.1. Taxonomy (NCBI): domain Eukaryota; kingdom Viridiplantae; phylum Streptophyta; class Pinopsida; order Pinales; family Pinaceae; genus Pseudotsuga; species Pseudotsuga menziesii. Next base: position 82,650 of record LPNX010797945.1, read on the forward strand.
AGAAGAAAAGCATGGATGAGCAATTGCAGTTACATTCTCAAAAAGATAGAAATGAGGTGGATGCATCTGATCTAGTGAAACATTCTAGTCTAAATAATATTGGTAAGAAAATTTGATATTTTTTTTTGTTGTACATGAAATTTAGAATAATATTACCATCAACACAATAGTATAAATATGTGATTATTTTTTATTACAGATGGGGCATCCATAGTTGGAAATGCTCAAAGTTGTAGACTTCGGTTATTTAATGGAAAAAATGATGAGCATAGCTCATTATTTGTGGATGGTACAATTGAATCAACTTTAGTGAATGATACATCCAACCCATTTCAACATTATATGTGTCCAAATAAAGGTGTTGTGTTTTATTTTGCAATGAGCCTCACAATAGTCAATATTGTCAATTCCCATTATTTAGAAAACATGTTACTGAGTGTAGATCATTGTCACGGGGACTTCACTTAGTGAACATCTCACATAGCACGTGCGATCGTGGGATATTAAAGAATACCCTTAATTTCCATAGATATTGACCCAAACTCTTTTTGTTGAAACCCCCTCCCAATACTTAAAACCTCCTCCCCACCCCTTTTTACACCTCAATCCTTATAAACCACCCTACCAACCCCCACCTTAAACCCCTCACCACCCCCCCAATACCTGCAATATATTGGTTCAATTTTTAATAATTTTAAAACCCATAATATGAACTAACGTGATAGGATATTGGTCAACAAGTGAAGCCCCTGTGCTCATTGTTTGTTGATGATTCTACAATAGCAATGGAAGATGGATCTACATTCAACCCAATTCAGCATACTTTCACCAATGATCCAAATATACCAACTACTTCAAAGATATCAAGAATTTAGTCAATTCCAGATTTAAATGCATGAGCTTTCCTAAAAGGTGAAACACTTTTAAAGTTGTTTGTAAAAATATTTAATAGTTAATTTATATTTATATATTTTTTATTTAGTAACATTATCAAATTAATATTTTGAATGTTTCTTGACAGGTAGCTGCGTGTTTATGGAATATTGAAAATTCAAAGTGAAAAGATGAAGTGATACATTGATGTTATTTTCCACTTCTCAAATTTTATCAACATTCATATGCTACTTGCATATTTTGTTATATGCTAAATACTCTTGTTTTAAGACAATCATAACAAAAAATTTATATTATTTTGAAAAATGTGTTTGTTGTGGTACTCAATCATAAGTTTGAGCAGGTTGTGCGTTCATGTTTTGTAAATTGTATATGCACATCTTGGGGGGGAATACATAAAAATCAATGAGCACTTGGGTTGCATTGTTTCGAAGAGGGATGTATAAAAACAATCAATTTATGTATGCTTCTGTAATTATGGTTCTCATCTACCTAAAAGAGTGGAAATGGTGATATGCGGTTATAATTAAGGATATGACAATAGTTTAGTTATAAATGAAAAGACTATGGACAATGCTCAATGCTAATAATCCTTTTGAATATTGCAACGCTACCCTATTTGAAATTTTGAATGCTCAAAGAAATTTGAATTGATTACTGTTTATTTTTCTCAAGTTATATTTTGCATGTTAGAGGAATATATATCATAGATGGATAACTTACATAAACATGAAATAGATATTAATTTTTATTTTTAATTTCTATAGTTTTTAAATCTATCGTTTTCTATTGCGTAAATGCGCATATACCGAAGGAAAGATGCGCATTTACAGAAGGAAAAATTATAAGGAAGCTCACTTCCGTAAATGCGTATCTTGCCTTTTGCATATTCTCCTCATAGAAGTAAGGATTTTCCCCATCAAGAGCGTAGCTATGACTAGGTGATTGATGTACAAGCACAAGATAAATAACATGGGAGACCAAAGACTTCCAAAAAATTGCTTTAAATCCCTATAAAAAACAACTACGGCTCAAGCAAGGTTGTCATAAATATGCCCTCGCTTCGTTAAACCATTAGGGAATTGAGAAAAATGTCACTTTCCAAAATCTCGACAGTATTAAAAATATTAATACATCTAAGTTTAAAGAGAATTTACGGTGCGATAAAAATTTAGAGATTAAAAGAAAATCAGGATGTTATAAGGAGGTCATTAACCCTAATCTAGAAAAACAAAAGCATATTTTTGTTTTAACTAGTACAAAGAAGAACATTAATATAGCCAAGATAAGAACAAACTCTCATGAGCTTCATAGTGAAACAAGGTGTTGGACGATTCCTAAAGCGTCGTGGCCTAAAAATGTGAGAATATGAGTGTTGAGGATGAAAATGACTTTCTCTTAGAGATCACTAGTGCACCCACATTAGATCTCAATTTCAAATTCTTTTTTACAATACAAAGCTTCTTAACCTTATAACCTATCAAAACTACAATGAGTTAGGAGCGCTTCTCTTTAACTTTTTTGAGGAGAGGAATAAAATTCTAAAGAAAAACAAATAATTCCTTAGTAGGATCTGATAGACCAAATTCGGTCTAAATGGATGTTAACCATCATCATCATCATCATGAATAAGTAAAAGTATATAAATGATGAAGGAAAAGTAATAAAATGGTTAGTTAAATGATAAATAGGAAAAAATGCAAAATAGAGATGTCGAGAAATGATTTTAATATATAGATAACTTGTAAAATAAAAGATAAAAAATAATTTTTTAACTAGTTTAAAAAGAAAAACAAAGCAATATTGTTAAAATAAGAATAACCTCTCACATTTGTCATGGAGTAAGACCTAAATTGCTTGGGTTGTTTTAGGTGGTATGATTTGAATCAACTAGTATTTGCAGTCCTCACGAAGGATGAAAAAACATCATCTTTTAAAATTCATCTTTGTACCCATGTTAAATCTCAATTTCAAAATATTTTTAAACTTCTCTTTAATCTCCTATCAAAATAAAACTTTAAAGCAATCCAAATAATCTATTACCATTTTTTTCTTTTTAAGATTGAAAGTAAAACAAAGTTAATTTTACTAAAGAGTTATCATCATCATCACACATATAAATTACCCTCAAAGGGTTTTCTAACAGTGTCATTTCTAACATTGTGGGGACTCTTGCTAGCACACAACACCACAAGTATTTTTGAAGGTAGCTTACACCCAACTTTTTTAGTCTCTTCCCGAAACACCTCCATTGCACATTTCTACAAATCAACAAAGACTTCTATAAATCTTCAAGTTGTCAAAGAGCTAATGGTCGATAGGGAGACTCTGTGGGCTTCTTCGATAGAGTGTGCTAGGGAGTTAACTCATTGTATGGCTTAGGTGGATTCTTTTTCTTTGTAAATCTCATTACTTTCAGTTTTGTAACAATGTGGGGACTAATATCAATATCAATGTAAGTTATTAGTTCTTCGGACACTTCTTATTTACCTCTAAGGATGTTTCCTACTTCAAGTCTTTGGAGATTGGTCTCTAGTCGTAAAATGGATGTGTAATGAGCATTTGATTCAAAATATTACTCTTCAAGATCTAGGTTGCTCATTTCACACATATCTCTTTCATTAGTATATTTAAGGACTTGCATTGAAGCAAATACCCTCTTGGAGGCAAAACTAACAAGAAATCTCAGTATCTTCCATGTTAAGGAATAAGGGATGACATTGTCACTATACATTCTAGATGGAAGTGTGATCTTATTTTGTCTTTAGTGGTATACGTCATTTAATACATTTTGATATGGGATACACCTTTAAAGTTGTTTTTATGTTGGAACTCTCTTATTGGTTACACTTAGGAGAACCATTATTAATATTTTGCCTATGGTTATCAAATTAGATAAAATTTATTGAATCATCTTTTGTCTTAAAAAATAGAATTTTCTATACTTATTTAATCCACTATTTAAATCTTATAATTTGATAAAATTTATTGAATCATTTTTTTTCTTAAAAATTAGAATTTTGTATACTTATTTAATCTAATATTTAAATCTTATAATTTGATAAAATTTATTAAATCATTTTTTTTCAAAAAAATAGAATTTTATATACTTATTTAATTCTATATTTAAATCTTAAATATAAGAATTATATTTATAATAATAATATAATTTATTTTTAAGATAATAGTCAAGCCAATGATATATTTTGATACATTTTTGATATTTTAATAAAAAAAATACTTAAATTTTATATATATCAAACATAAAATATTATAAATAATAACATTTTGATATTATATTAAAATCACCTTTACATTATATTTTGTTATAATCTAATATTTAAATCTTATAATTTGATAAAATTTATTAAATCATTTTTTTTTCAAAAAAATAGAATTTTGTATACTTATTAAATTCCATATTTAAATCTTAAATATAAGAATTATATTTATAATAATAATATAATTTATTTTTAAGATAATAGTCAAGCCAATGATATATTTTGATACATTTTTGGTCTTTTTAATAAAAAATACTTGAATTTTATATATATCAAACACAAATTATTATAAATAATTACATTTTAATATTATATTAAAATCACCTTTACATTTATATTTTATTAAAACCAAATAAAATTTTTCCATTCAAATAAGATACTCATTTCATTTTTGTGTTCAAACCTTAGCCATTTATACCATCACAACATTGAAATGACGTAGTTTATATATTATATAAAACGGAGTTTGAAAACCATCAAGGGTGGAGGGCCGACTCCCCGGCAGGGTTGGAATTTCAAATGACGGACACCCGTCAAAATTGCTAGTAACAAACAAACTCTGAAACGTTCTCTGTATTGTAAGCCAGATTTTGACGGTATCAGTAAAATCTTAGCTGTATTTGACGGGTAAATTGACCCATGACGGGCATTTACCCGTCAAATTCCATCCCTGCTCCCCGGCCGAGGCAGGGGTTAAATTTGACGGGCACCCTTACCCGTCAAGCAATTTTTATGTGACGGGTTTCTTTTGAAACTACCCTTCCTACGACGTTTAATATTTACGTTTACCCGTCAAAAAAATGACGTTCATTATTTATTTTTACCCGTCAAAAAATAAGTAAGCCATCGATCAAAGAGTGACCATTGTGACCATTGTGACCATAGTGACCATTGTGACCATTGTGACCATTGTCACCTTAGTCACAATTCTGACTGCTTTGGAGTGTCGTAATCTCCAAGGGGAGATCTCTTATTAGCTATTCTGCGAGACACAAGTAGATCTTCTATGCGAAGGTAATTAGTGACCAGCGCCTAAAAGACACAATGTAAATCAATCCAATGTGTCAATGTCAACAAAGGCATTCAATAGTGAGTCCAACAATGGTTTTATGACAGCAGCAAGTATCCAAGTAGATGAAAAATACTTTATTCATTCACCAATAACAAGCCTACGAATATTCATAACCACAATCTGCAGCAGTAGGCAATCTGCTTATGACAGTATGTACAACAGTATGTAACAAAGTGATCACCTGATAGAATGGAGTAATCAAACAGTAACCAATCTCATTCAATTGTATATCAAGCCAACTTGAAATTGAACTTTTTCTTCTAGCAAATAAGGCAATTCTGATGTGTTATTTAGGGTGTGCAAAACAGTGCCAAAATTTGTGCTTTCATTAACAGTATTTTAATGCATCATTTGCTAATCCTCTTTTGATATTTATGACATTTATTATTGCATGTATTAGGTAGTTGTCCAAGGAGGACAGTCTGCAACGAATGCAGACTTGAAGCGGCAGGATAATGGGGCTGCAAATGGGCTGCTACAGCCCTGCAAAAGGGCAGCCCAATTTAAAATTAAAGAAGATATTAAGTGACATAGACAAGCTTCTGGGAGATAGACCAGTCTACATCGAGGAGGAGACTCCAGATTAGCTTGTCTCAGCTAAAACTGCCACCACAAAGTCCTCTCAGCCACATATCAGAAGTAAGACGCTATGCTGTCCTAATTTGGTTTAAAATATGAAGGAAAGTTAAATCAGTCGACTCTGCACTTATGTATGAATCTTTAATTTTTCATATAAACAAGTCAAAGGATTTATTTGCATATGAGCTTAATGTTAAATTAGTCACAGTGTGATCTCCAAAGCTGTAGCCCTGCAGTGGCAGCATTTCAACTCCTTTCACCAAAAAATGCACTTGTGAATGATGTATACTAGTCATAACAATGAGTTGTTTGACCTGGAGTAAATTAATAAGTAGAAAAACTCATCTCATTTGTTAACATTGTATAATTCAAGTATAGTAGCCTATAGGAGCCAAGTGTATTCAAAACATTAAATCTATTTCAGCAAGAAAAAAGCATAATTTCAACAATAGAAATCCGTTTCAACAGTAAAATAACACAATTTCAGCAATATAAATCTACAATTTCACCAAAATTGTATGCCCAAATTCTAATTAAAACCACCAAAAAGGTCAAAACAGACTATCATGCA
>LPNX010797945.1:91739-104239 GCA_001517045.1 Pseudotsuga menziesii
CAGAAAACCTAATTCTGTCTGAGAAGCCTACATGTTGTGATCACTCCATATTTTATTTGCAGTAAGAAGAACTCCTCTTCTTGAAGACCATGTCAAATGGGACCAACTGCTTACCATTACAAGCATATCACAATATTTCCAACTACCCGTAGAAGCTCTGTGCTGTTGGTCTCTCCTAGAACAACAAACATATGGCACTTAGTTTAAGAAAACGACACCTTCATTAGAAGTTGATTATCAGTGTACAATTGGATCAAAAGATCAGAAAATTTGACTTAAGGTGATGTTTAATGGATTAGAGTTTGCTTAACTTTAGTAAGAGTGGTTGGAGTTGCAAAAATAAAATGACCAGATTACTTATTCAAAATGAGGGTGCTGAATTTAATATTGCAATAAAAAAGAGATTTTTTTGATTGGAAAAGTCAAAATATCCAATGTTTAGATTGACATAAAATGATGAGATTATTTATTCAAAATAAAGGTGTTGAATTTATTATTGTAATAGAAAAAGATTTTTTTTAATTGAAAAAGTCAAAATATTGAAGGTTTGGATTGCTTTATTTTTCAATGGTAAACACTTCAAAGAATGATAATGATAAAAAATTAAAATTATTAAAATTTATTGAAATGGTAGATTCATTGAAATCATAAATATTTCCAATATTAAACATTTAAAAAGGATGATAGTAAAGAATGTTGGACTTTTAGTTTAAGGAAGACTAATAAAACTCTATCTCCTTATAAACTACTAATTGGTAACCCGAAAGCATTGGGAGGAGTGGACTTTACAAGTTTTTTGTTCATCATTTTGAAGTTTGTTTAAATCTTTCAACTCTTAGTGTCCACAAAACAATGTTTTTTAAAACTCTTTAAAAAAAACCAGAATTATAATTATAATGAAGTATGAACTAATAAAAAAAATTGTAAGTATAATAAATTTAAAAAGTTTCAAAAATGCTGAATAAATCGATTGAAATGAAAAAACAAACATATCAATATATCATCTTTTTAAACCATATTTAAATAGAATAATTCAAAATTTTCATAAAATTGAAACAAGTTTCAGCCATGGTGAAATAAACAAATTAGAATGAAAAAACAAATATACTAACTTTTAATACAATATTTGAAAGAATTTGAAAGAATGATTCAAGTGATCAATATTTGAAAAATCAGATCGTGATCAATACAAAACATGAGAAATAAGAAGTCTAAAGCCTCAAGAAATACTTCGAATATAAGAGAAAATGGAAGTGAGGTCAATATATCTACATTGTATATATGCTTCCAGAGAAAGTGTAGTACAGCTACGCTCTGTCCTGAACATATGGGTCGATACAAAATTGCAGGTATTCTTTGAACAGAAGTGAAGCAAATCGATATTATTGGGTCAATATAAATATAATACAACAGAGACAAAGTGGGTCAATACTGGTTGTAGATATCCATTGAATACCAAGGCAGAACATCACAAACAAATGCCGTGTATAGGCAAGAAGATTCGCAGAAAGATAAACTGGCACCTAATATTTGGACCATAGTATCTCATGTTCAAATTTTCCACAAGAATTTAATGTCCCCGCTTTGAATAATTCACTTCATTTGAGGATTGTAAGTTTCTTTGGAAGTCATGATATCTGCGATTTTCGTAGAAATTTCAGATGTTCCATTACTCTCTTGAAGTCAAATGAATGAAAAAGATGCCATTCATTTGGGGCAATGTAAGTTTCATAGAAAGTCACGATAACTGTGATTTTCGTTGGAACATCACTATCTTACGGTGGTAGATACTAGATATTAAGAGTTGTTTCATATATATATATATGAAATTGAAAAGGCAGAAAATTTGAAGATGAACAATTAGAAGCTGTTTAAAAAAATTAATACTTGAATATCAAATTTGTAAATTGTTAAAATTTACTAGTTTATTATTTGTTTTGTTTCTAAAAGACAGGAATTAACTAATTATCCAATTCAATCCCATTTTTGTGTGTGTTTTTAGTATTTACTATTATGGAATTCGAAAGTGCTGGTTTTGAAGTAATTATCCAATTCAATATCATAAATACTATAAAATCTAAGTGATAACACTACTGTTGACTTGTATCTTAATTTCTAAGTTTGGTTTGCTAGTTTAAGCATTCAGATCTCAAACCAAATCATAACAAACATTCTAATTTGAAACCCCTTTACTGCTGTGTATGGACTTCAAACACTACTGAAAAATCTGGTCTTTAACTGGTTACTGCATAATACTCTATTTGGGACTGCCTCATATACTTGAATCTGAATCAATCATTTAAAATCTGAAGTAAACATTTCTATGAGGCTAGTTAAGCTCAACCACGTAACAGGGAAAGGCAGAGTCTGGGGCCTCATCTTAATAGAGAGAAAAAGAAGGCAGTAGACCTTGCACGGTTCTACTCCACTAGGATTCCACTGCACATTCAGCAGGAAATGAATGAAGCAGAGAGTGGTTTAGCGAGAGGTTGACCACTCCAAGCATGATGGGAAATTCCCAGAACTAAAGGACTCGATTCACGACCCCATCATGCCTAGAGATCGTATGGCCCTTTATGGTCATGACTCATGATATAACTTACTTCTTGGTGGTCAAATGCTCTATTGGCTAGCTTCTGACGGAGATGGAACAGAAAATAGAGGGGGACCTCGAGTCTGACAAGTTGTGAAATGAGCACCAAATGGAGACTCACATTATGCATTTGAAACTAGATGCACTTGCCTTCAATATTGGGCACCCCTTTCTCCTGCAAAAGTCAACATCAAACATGAGGAATATGGCAGCCTCTTGCCATTCATGGATTAGGTTTATTTATTTTATTTTTAAGTTAGTTGGTTGTTCTAAATGGTTAATATTGGTGGTTTGAAATGGTTCCTGATGTTAGAATAGTACTGAATCTAAATAAAATGCGCAGAGGATAATAATTTTTTCTAACATTATAGATATCTGAACTGTGGACATGTTCGCCAGTGTCCTATGGTGATCAGAGTCGTTGAGAATATGAAGTTCCATGGAAGGGATTCTGCACTCTCTCCTCTGATCGGCCAAACTATTCTCCTATTCGGCTTAATTATTGTGGTTCAGATCTTCATCAATATTACTTTTCAAGGACAGATTTGCAACGCAGTCACAGAGACACCCACTACTAAATGCGACCATAGCTTTAACTATACAGAGGGCAGTACGTTTGAGAGCAATCTACAGAGAGTCTTTAATAGTCTTATTGAAGGGGCGAACCAAACTGGGTTTAACATCTCTGTGTATGGCCAAAGTCCTAACAGAATATATGGCCTCTTCCAATGCAGGGAAGACATGACAGTCGACCAATGCTACATTTGTTCACAATTGGCAATCACTAGCATATTGGCAGGTGAAGGACCAGCATCTAGGGGAGGTCCCTCCATTGGCTCCATAATTCGAGCTCCCGACACTCACCACGCAACTCAAGGAATGTCTAGTCTCTCCCTGAATCCCATTAACCTCAGGTAATGGCAATGTTAGTCTTATGCTTGTGGGTCATCCGTCGATATCTAGTATTCTTGCTAGTTTATCTTTATATAATTGTTTTTTAGTCTCTCTATGTTGTTCTTTTTTGATATACCATCTGGCTCCTCGAAGGAGGCAGGGAATGATGGTATTTTTCAATGGTCTCTATTAAGTCAGATAGACTGGTTGTTTGGTTGGCATCTAGCCATGACCTAGTAGGGTTGTCATTTTGTATTTTTGTCAATGTGTGGTTAGTATAATAGGTTTTGGAGTCAGTATGACAGGAAAAATGACCATTAAGAGGCGCAAGTTTTTGGAGTCAATATTTTTGTCAATGTGCAGAACAGTTTTATGAAATTGGTACAGAGTAGTGCAAAACGAGTGCAGAACAGAGTAGTGCAAAACGAGTGCAGAACAGAGTATCCAGAACAGAGTATCCATGGACACATACATCTGCAAAAAAACCATGAATTCGATGGCATAATGCTTACTTGGTTGAAGAAGGAAGCGGTTGCTGACCGGTATCCACTCTTAATCCGCCTGCCGCCTGCAACTGCACTCTCGACCCGCGGCAACCTCCAGGCTTGAGTCCTGAGTCCTGACCAAAGTAACCCTTTCAAACTTTCAAGCTTCGAGTCCAGACCAGAGTTGGTTTCAAAATTCCGTGCTTGGAGTCCCGACCAAAGTAAACCTGTAAAGGGTTTCAATCTTTCATTCATAGCTTCAACTTTCAAGCCTTCAGCTGGTGCGGTTGGTAGAAATTAAATGGTAGAGTTAAATGCTCCAGCCTCCCACAGTCCCACGCCCGCGAGGACTCGAAAAATATGCGTGTATAATTCTAACTTCTAAGTTCTAAGGCTTAAGCCCTCATTCACATTGCAGTCTAAATTGATTGACTGTGCGTCATTTTCATTATTTACTATCACGTTTTTTTGGAAATATTTATTAATCTTATTTTTTAAACAATATAATTGTAAGAAGTCATCTCCAGGCTTTATGTGGGTGGAACTTGGAAGAAATATTTATTAATCCTATTTTTTCAACAATATATTGTTAAGAAGTCATCTCGCAGCTTTATGTGTGTTACTGTGTAGAACTTAGAAGTGACGCCTTGAGAAGTCATCTTGATAGCTGGCCTTTACAACTGGTAATATATATATATTATATATAATATATATATATATATATAAATTAGATACTCGCAAATTTTATAAATACCCATCAAAACTACTATTGTTTTTAAAAAATGCTCTTCTTAGATGACCGGTTTTTTCCATATTCACCCGTATTTGACAGGTAAAAAACCTAAATATGAGTATACTCCCGTCAAATTTAACCCCTGTCGAGGCATAGAGGAACGGCCGCGGAACCGAGACCGTGAGCCGCAGAAATGGGGCATAATGGTGAGTTGACGTCGATGGATTGGATGATTTCGGCGGATTCTCACTAGGGTCACCAGGGTCAAAGTCGATGGGCGGATTCTCACAAAGGTCAAAGTCGGCGCATGCAGAGCTTCAGTCATTTAAAGGCATAAGTACAGAGCTCCAGTCATTTAAAGGCGTAAGAACGTCGTTGTCGCTGTTGCCGTTGCCGGAAAAATAAGTCGCAGATGCTAGAGTTCCATGCTGATGCAGGGATGGAATTTGACGGGTAAATGCTCATCATGGTCAATTTTCCCATCAAATACAGCCAAATACAGCTAAGATTTTAGGGAGACCGTCAAAATCTGGCTTAGAATACAGAAAACGTTTCAGATTTTGATTGTTGACGGGTGTCAGTCATTTGAAATTCCAAGCCTGGTACTTCCATGGCATCATGGATGGACTTATGGAGCCCCATGAGCTGCCAGAGTCATTAAGACTCTGCAGCTCGGTCGTTAGCTCCTGCCAGGGTGGAGGGCCGACTCCCCCGCCGAGGCATAGAGGAACGGCGGCGGAACCGAGACCGTGAGCGGCAGAAATGGGGCATAATGGTGAGTTGACGTTGATGGATGGGATGATTTGGGCGGATTCTCACCAGGGTCAAAGTCGATGGGCGGATTTTCACGAAGGTCAAAGTCGGCGCTTGCAGAGCTTCAGTCATTTAAAGGCATAAGTACAGATAAGTACAGAGCTCCAGTCATTTAAAGGCGTAAGAGCTGTTGCTGTTGCCGGAAAAATAAGTCGCACATGCTAGAGTTCCATGCTGATGCAGGGATGGAATTTGACGGGTAAATGCTCGTCATGGTCAATTTTCCCGTCAAATACAGCTAAGATTTTAGTGAGACCGTCAAAATCTGGCTTAGAATACAGAAAACGTTTCAGATTTTGATTGTTGACGGGTGTCAGTCATTTGAAATTCCAACCCTGGTACTTCCATGGCATCATGGATGGACTCATGGAGCCCCATGAGCTGCCAGAGTCATTAAGACTCTGCAGCTCGGTCGTTAGCTCTTGCCCCAGCAAACAAAAAAAAAGTAGTACATGTATAATGAAATGGGCTGTCATACATCGGGCTCCTACGTACGATCTGTCACATCAATTTTGTTAATTGTGTCCATTGCTGTCCTGTTTGTCACACCAACTTTGTGTGCTGTCCCTTGCACTCATTTTTAAATCATGTATTCTTGCCACATGGTTTAAAACTTTATTCGATAAAGAATTTTAGTTATTTAATCCTACTAAAATATAAATTATCAATCAATTGTCCACAATAGCACAATGTGGATACTTCAAGACAAAATCTCATCTGTGACATCTCAACTATCAACTAATATACTTTGTTGGATTGATGACAGAGATTTAGTGTTTCAATCTTAGTAAAGAATTTATGAGTCAATCGAACACAATAGAATCAATACATCCAGATTTTGAGACCAATGCATATTTAGATCAACGCGAATATTTCGTGAACAAAATTGTAACAAGGACGAAGGGGACTTTTTCGAAGATCTTCGTGATCTCACTTTTCTCCTAATGAACGGCACTTACACAAAATATATCTATGTAAACGTGTGAGCATTACTTTAAGCAATCAACTTGATTGGAAAGAGGATTACATTATAGTTCATTTTTTTATTTTTATTTTTTATTTTTTTTTAAATGTGGTTCACCATTTGTTAGAGGGCTACTCCACGGAAAATCCCAACACCTGATATTCAAACTGAATCAAGGTATGGCCAGCTCATCATTCACACATTTATTACAAAGGGCTTCACAGGAGCATCATGTCACTTACAAGAGTAGAACCTGGGTGGGGAGGGTAACATATTCCTCCCAACCACCCAAGCTACATCCATTTGGGGAGGGCTACATTATAGTTCATTGTACAATGAATGTAATCACTAATTGTATTACCATTACGTCAGAGATTACATTTTGTTAAAGAATACAAAAGAGAAAGAGAGTGGTAGAAAATGGCAGAACACAGAATGGTCATAAAAGTTGTTTGAACAATTAAATTACTTTTTGGGCAGAGAGGAGCCCAGTATGGGAGAGATCTTGTAAGGTTAAGTTATTTTTTTTAATAACAAATAATTTTTTTAGTTATAGGCTAAAATAAATATCGACCAGAAAAACCACCTAATATCAAGAAGATGTTGTAATATTCCTACCTAACAAAACAATAAAAAAGTAAAAATTTAATTATCTTAAAAAAAATGTGGATCAGTAAAAAAACACAATATGGAGGAGATGTTGTAATGTTCTTACGTAACAAAATAATAAAAAATAAAAAATTGAATTATCCGCAAAAAAATGTTGGCCTTGCAAATGGTTTTAAGACCATGTGCAAGGCCTTGCATATGGGTTTTAAAACCATCTATGGAGAAATGTTGTAATGTTCGTTTCTAACAAAATAAGAAATAATAATAAATACTATATGTCCGCCATAAATAATATTAAATAATAATAATAATAATAATATATGTTAAGAATAGATTTGATCCCTCTCAGTGCTTGATAGAGCCTAGGATTTGAATCTAAGCTGGTTTAATATTAACCCAAGTATTTATACTATTACATAATAACATAAGAATAAGTAAATACCAACATAAAAAACAATAAAAACAATAAAAACCATAAGTCATAAATAAAAACAATAAAAACTATAAGTCATAAATTTTATGAGCCATAGTTTTAGTAATGTAACTAACTCAATTACTCAACTCAATAACTAATTAATGCAATTACTCAGTTAAAATTACAATGCGTAACACATTTGAGTCTTCATAGTTCAGTAGCCTGTGATCGCTACTACATGGATAATAATTGGATCATTAGTGAATCACTATCCAGTATTATTGTATACGCAAAGCAGGCTTAGTTTATCCATATGTCCACAAGAAAGAGAGAGAATTTTTTTATCAAAAAGGTACAGTGAGAAAGAGAAATCCAGATTTGATTAGAGAGCTACAGCAGTGAACAGAGCCATAACATATTTACTTTGTTTCCAAAGGTAGCAATCTTTTTGTTGTTTCCTATGGGCCGCACTTTGCCAGAGCAAGGAAGGGTTCAAATGAAGCAATTATGACACCATCTTCTTTAATAAAGGGTTCTGTGAACTAGCATTACATGAAGCTTCCAGCTAGCCAGCTTTCCTGTTTCGAAATCCAAAAGGATTCTCTTTTGCTGGTTGAGTCGACTTAATCTGCTGCGTTGTTCTAATTTGATAAAGCTCCAAGCCTGCTTGCTTCCTTTGAAAGAATGGATGATCGCATATGAAATCGTTGCAGATTCAGTTGCGAGGAGTAGGCCTTGTCTATCCAACAAATCAAATGCACTTTCTTGGCCAGCACTCGAAGCCGAAATCAGGGTAATCTTCATGGATCTGATCTTCATGTTAGCGTCAAGCTTTTATAAGGTCACAGATCGAAAATACTTTTCATGGTTTTGTATGTCGATCAATTCCTATTTTCCAATCACCAGGTGGTTTTCAAGGGTTTATGACGAGATTAGGTCGAAATAGATTTTCATTGTTTCGTGAGTTTCCAGATTTACTAGGTTATGGATTGATTCCAAGACCTCAAAACCCCTGGTTCTTGGTGTTCATGATTTATCACTGATTCTAAACAAAATCATGACTCGAAACCGCTGCTTTTTGTCTTCTGTTTAGCCCATGGTCTACAGGTATAGGCTAGCTCAGATTCAATTTAAACAAAGAGAGAGAGAGACAGAGTTCGAGGATGTCCATTAACGTGTATTTTCTTGTGTAATAGATATTCGCCCTTATATTTAGTTACTTATTAGGTCATTGTATCAAGTATCTTTTTGATTTAAGTATTTATTATACAGAAGATATTCATGTATTTGTGTTGAGCTGTCACAGAAACATACATATGATCGTAAATTTATTTACTTAGCTGACGCATAAACATATGATCATATATTTAGGTTAAAACATTTTCAACGTTAATTATTTCCCAGTTTTGTTAGCAACATAAATAAAGTTTCAGAACAGAAAAGTGTGGGAGTTTCTGACAAACTGACATAGGGGGTTGGTCGTTTTGAACTGAACTGCGATCTCAATGTATATAAATGGGTGTTTATTGCAACTAGTTCATATTCACTTTTCGATTTTCAATTAATTCTTAAGGCCTTAAGTATCAGTTGGAATATGTCTGGTTTTTATCCGGATCTAATTGCTAAATGCCAATCTATAACACGAAGCTGACCTGTTCTAGGGTTTCTTCAAAGGGCAGGAGGAGCAAAGGACCTGTGTGCTAGGGTTTTGATGGGTTATTTGTGTGGGCTTAAATATCACATTCCCAAAATGGTTGAAGGGGTAGGGTATTATAGACTACTGGTTGGCTAAGTCTCAGATTTCCGTTTTGTAAACGACTTTCCTTTCTTTCCTAGGCTGTTTTGATTCTCTTGCTATCACCTTTATACATTGTATTATTTGCGCAGCTCATGCAGGTAAAGTTTTGAAGTAGCAGAGCAAGAACGTGAATAAATCGGGGAATGAAGGTGTAAGGGAAAAGATCTTCCATGCACAAACCATTGGAATCTATCGAATAAGGGCTTCGCTGGCTTTTCCAATTCTAAATGCACGAGATATTCCATCTGAGTGTTCCACATTAATACTGCCTCTCCCTCTCGATAGTTCTTGGTTTTTTAGTGTATTTATTTGTTTGTTTTATTTAATTTAATTAGGATTTTATTAAATATTAATATTTATAAAGATTTAGGTTTATATATATAATAGGTTATTAATTTTTTTAGCGTTTACTTTTAGCAAGGCAATTTTTATTTAAAGATCATAAAAAAATATTAATAATTTTTCTTATAAAACTTAAGCTAATATTTATATATTAATATTTTAACTAGTTAGATACCAATTTAATTTAATTAGGATTTTATTAAATATTAATATTTATAAATATTTAGGTTTATATATATAATAGATTATTATTTTTTAAAAGTTCAATTTTTTTAAGGCAATTTTTATTTAAAGTTTATAAAAAATATTAATAACTTTTTTATAAAATTTAAACTGATTTTTATAAATTAATATTTTAATTAGTTAGATGCCTTGAATTTTTTTTTAATTTAAGTTTGTTGACATGAGTTATATATATGGAGAAATCTTCAGATAAGCTGCAGATATTTGAGATCCCAGAAAGGGTGTTTTTTTCTGAAGTTTCTTTGAAAAACACTATTCAGGAACTACAAATATGGACCGGCCAGGAGGGCACTCGGATTCGACGATCTAAACAACCTAGATATTGTTGCTAAGGATGCCACGATCTCCTTTAAGATGACAATTTGGTTCTAGATGACCCCCCAGTATCCAAAGCCTTCCTGCCACGACATGATGATCGGGATATGGAGTCCCTCTGAAAGCGACATCGACGTTGTTAGAGCAGTGGGATATGGAATGGTCACCAACATCATCAACGACGGGTTGGAGTGCGGGCTTGGAAGCGACTGGAGGCGAGAGAGTCGCATCGGCTTCTACACGACATACTGCGACTCTCTCGACGTCGGCTATGGATCAAACTTAGACTGCAACAACCAGAGGCCTTTCGATTTCGCCATTCAATCTCGACCTGGCCTCATCAAAACCGTGGTTTGAACACTGTCAACTTATATCAACAATAAACAATATATTTATGTATATTTTCATAAATATCAGAGGTGTACATTCACTGCTTGATTTATTTTATCCAGGAGTAGGAGTAGGGTTTCAATATTTTTATTTATTTATTTTATTTTTAGATTTTGCAATGTGAACGAGATGGGAGTAATATTGTAAATAGGGACACTGGAAAAAATATATTGAACAAAACGGAGACTAAGAGCAGGAAAAGCAATAAGGGGTCTAGCTGAGACCGAAAAATATATCGGGCAGGTGACGAAGTTTCGCTTGCCTCGCCCTCTTGTTGTTTGCTTTGCGAGGAGGGACAAGGAAAGTGCTTACAGTACTATGGGCAATGCAGGAGAAGTTTTCATTAGAGTTGCTTGTGAATGCCGGAGGCACCCAAGATCGATACTTGGACCTGCCCTCATTGCCAACAGACTAATAAGGTTAGTATATATATATATATATATATGTTTTTAAATTTTTTTATTTGACATTTATGTGTATTATTACAAGTAGGGTAAAAGAATTAACAACAATTGAAAACATTATAGCATCATGATGCTTTTGAACATTAAACTCTGTAACATGCCATTGTCTTGGTTATTTTTTGGAAAATATAAATAAGTATTTATATTAAATATATAAAATGGGAAATTCAGGATTACCCCTACTCTGTTCGGATTTGGCGTTTAAATATGTTGTACATGAGTTACAGGCTTCCATTAGGGTGTGTGAAATAAGTTGAGGGTCTCTTTTGGTGTGTTAGATGCAATACAAAACTGAAAAATAGGCATACATCAACTTGGACGCATATTTTGAGACACTTACACAATGAATCTTGCAATCAGTAAAAAACAAGAAATGTAGGAAATTGAATGACCTTTCCAAATATATTTTTTTTTCTATTGAAAATGCTGTTAACTATCTAAAGTTAGATCAATTTTAACGGGCACTTTTTATTTTTTAGACAAATTATAAGGTATATGTTTTTGTGGGTGCAACATCTGAGTGTCTAAATGATGGAATAAACTTACGAAAACCGGTATACATATAGAGAACATATAGGACTAGTGCACGACTATTTTTCCAATAATAAAAATAATATTTTAATTTTGTTTTTTAATTATCTAAGAGATCAAACCTCGAAAACGGTACATCAATTGTGGGTGCAGCATTTGAATGTCTTAATGCAATTATTTGGAAATGGGTTTTTTATAGCATGTAGAGGTTGGTGTTCTTTAGTGCACCATACAATTTTTTTTTAAATGGTTGAGAAACGAAAGAGATATGGACGAAACACTATCAGTTTGTTTTTTGAGTTGAGGAGTGATGACAGAAGATAAATAAGAAAAAAATAGAAAAAATTAATGTATTCTTGTTAAAATTTACATATTTAGAATCTTCAAAAAAACCATATCTGTTTCTAAAATCTCATAAAAAATGGAGGTGTGCAGCATAATCAGACGAACTGCTAAACATGAGCATATTGAAAATTTGGATATAATGCTGAATTTGCCATGGTTTATCATACTCCAAGGCACAGGCATGTTGAATCCGAAGCAAAGTACAAAGCAGACACATAGGCATAGGAATTCCATGAAAGCATGGGTGGAGGCTCGGCCTTATCCTTTGGAGGGAATAAATTTTTGAATTTATAAACTACGCGAGCACGATTTAGTTAAATAAAAATGCATGCACGTTGTAAATGAACAAAACGCGTGCGCATTATATACAAACACATCGCGTGCGTGTTTTGTAAAACTAAATAGCGTTCATCATCATCATCATAATGCTCATCTTCATCATCATCATCATCATAATGCTCATCTTCATCATCATGTTCATCTTCATCATCATCATCATCATGTTCATCTTCATCATCATGATCATCATCGTCATCATCATTATCCTCATCACCACCATCATCATC
>LPNX010797945.1:106739-109330 GCA_001517045.1 Pseudotsuga menziesii
TCACCTTCATCATCATCATCATCAACAACAACATGATCATCATCATCACCATTGACATCGTGAACACCATCATCACCATCTTCATCATCATCCTCATCATCATCACCATCAACATCATCACCATCATCATCATCATCATCACCATCAACATCATCTTCATCATCTTCGTCTTCATCTTCATCATCATCATCATCCTCATCATCATCATCACCTTCATCATCATCATCATCATCATCACATCATCATCACCATACATCCTCATCATCATCACCATCAACATCATGAACATCATCATCCTCATCATCATCATCATCATCCTCATCATTATCCTCTTCATCATCTTCCTCTTCATCATCATCATCATCCTCATCATCATCATCACCTTCATCATCATCATCATCATCACCACCACCATTAACATCGTGATCATCATCAGCATCATCCTCATCATCATCACCATCAACATCATCACCATCATCAACATCATCATCACCACCATCATCACCTTCATCATCATCATCACCATCATCATCACCATCAACATCATGAACATCATCATCATCATCCTCATCCCCATCATCATCATCATCCTTCATTATCATCATCATCATCAACAACAACATGATCATCATCACCACCATCATCAACGTGAACATCCTCATCATCATCCTCATCATCATTATCATCATCATCTTCATCATCATCTTCATCATCACCATCGTCATCATCATCATCACCATTCCCATCATCATCTTCATCATCCTCATCATCATCATCAACATGATCATCCTCATCGTCATCGTCATCATCATCCTCATCATCATCACCATCAACATCATCATCATCATCATCATCATCATCATCACCATCAACATCATCTTCATCATCTTCGTCTTCATCTTCATCGTCATCATCATCCTCACCATCATCATCACCTTCACCATCATCATCATCATCAACAACAACATGATCATCATCAACATCACCATCATCATCATCATCATCATCATCTTCATCATCTTCGTCTTCATCTTCATCATCATCATCATCCTCACCATCATCATCACCTTCACCATCATTATCATCATCATCATCAACATGATCATCATCATCACTATTAACATCGTGAGCATCATCATCATCATCCTCATCATCATCACCATCAACATCATGAACATCACCGTCATTCATCATCATCATCATCACCATCGACATCATGAACATCATCATCATCATCCTCATCATCATCACCATCAACATCATGAACATCACCGTCATTCATCATCATCATCATCACCATCGACATCATGAACATCATCATCATCATCCTCATCATCATCACCGTCAACATCATGAACATTACCGTCATTCATCATCATCATCATCATCATCACCATCAACATCATGAACATCATCATCATCATCCTCATCCCCATCATCATCATCACCTTCATCATCATCATCATCATCACCACCACCATCATCAACGTGAACATCCTCATCATCATCCTCACCATCATCATCATCATCACCTTCATCATCATCATCAACAACAACAACATGATCATCATCAACAACAACATGATCATCATCACCACCATCATCAACGTGAACATCCTCATCATCATCCTCATCATCATCATCATCATCTTCATCATCACCATCGTCATCATCATCATCATCATCACCATTCCCATCATCATCTTCATCATCATCATCATCAACATGATCATCATCATCCTCATCATCATCACCATCAACATCATCACCATCATCGTCATCATCGTCATCGTCATCACCATCAACATCATCTTCATCATCTTCGTCTTCATCTTCACCATCATCATCATCCTCACCATCATCATCACCTTCACCACCATCATCATCATCATCATCAACATGAGCATCATCAACATCACCATCATCACCATCATCACCATCATCATCATCATCACCATCAACATCATCTTCATCATCTTCGTCTTCATCTTCATCATCATCATCATCCTCACCATCATCATCACCTTCACCATCATCATCATCATCATCATCATCATCATCATCATCATCATCATCATCATCATCATCATCATCATCATCATCATCATCATCATCATCATCATCATCATCATCATCATCATCATCATCATCATCATCATCATCATCATCATCATCATCATCATCATCATCATCATCATCATCATCATCATCATCAACATGATCATCATCAACATCACCATCATCATCATCATCACCATCAACATCATGAACATCATCATCATCATCCTCATCCCCATCATCATCATCACCTTCATCATCATCATCATCAACAACAACAACATGATCATCATCACCACCATCATCAACGTGAACATCCTCATCATCATCATCATCATCATCATCATCACCATCGTCGTCATCATCATCATCATCATTATCACCATTCCCATCATCATCTTCATCATCCTCATCATCATCATCAACATGATCATCCTCATCGTCATCATCATCACCATCAACATCATCACCATCATCATCATCACCATCAACATCATCATCATCACCATTCCCATCATCATCTTCATCATCCT